>SZWC01005979.1:60913-79517 GCA_023375785.1 Penium margaritaceum
TTGTGTACGTCATGAATGTAACACTTGAACCCAATTCTCATGTTTTGCATTGTGTGTTCACAGATCAATGTCGGACCTGTGCATGTTACCAGTTGGAACGTTCACCTCAAGATTTTTGGATCACATAGTAATATCTTAAACTATGTTCGTATGCAAAATTTTAACATGTGAACACGACCCGGGATTTTGAGAACCCAAATGTAGTGATGGGTGAGAAGGACCAATTCACTACGCTGGTCTCCTTTTGTGTTTCATTAACATGGATAGATACATTGTTTCTCTCCATTGAAGATAGAGTGATTCACACAAAGAAGCAAAATACAAGGAAAGAAACAAGACCCAAGCTTGCAAGGACACGTTTCACGAGGCAGATGTACAGTAGAACTCAAGCTCGGGCGTCTTACTTGTCTCATTCTTGCCACCTCTCACTTGCATGTGAATGGCTCCACCTCAACGACACTCTCTCAACAAACCGGGATGTGGACATAAAAATGACCGTGGATGTGAGGCTATTCTCATCAAAACCTTTCCTCTGTACAGTTTGACAAAGGCAAGTCCGTCGGGAAAAGACTGACAATCGCATCACAGCTAACAAAAGGGGAAAATAGCCAAAACATCCGTGCGAGCAAAGAAAAAACAATGGGATGTCAATGAGATAAACGTTAATACATGTCTCTCCAACACATGACAATGTAGTTAAGGGTCAACTGCTTTGTTAGTCATGAGTTAACAAATTTCATTGTCTTGTGCAATTCAACTATCAACTTATTCACAAGATTAGTCCCATCACAAAACTTGTTTGCAATAAGTAGCCTCGATCTCCGCGAGGACGTTCCCAGTTTTTTCACCATCAATTTTTGGTCTTTATTCTATACTCAAACTCATAGAGAAGATCTTTCCTAATTCGTGAATGTTCAGTGGGGGAGTTATACGTCTACATTACACAAAAGAAAAGATTTACACAGAAAGCATAGCTCTATCTAGGTCTATCTAATATGATTTATTTCTTCTTAAAAAACATTGATTCTCGCATCAATCTAAGTGGTAACTGAAAAATGAAATCAATAAATACCCCAATGAAAGACAATTTTTTGTTTCATTATGAATGTAGGGGACGTTTCAATGATTTTCAAACTTTCATAGTAATGCAAAAGGATCAAATCTAAACACAATGAAAAAAATCAATTCTGATTCTATGAATGCCTATCTGTGGAATAAACATGACATGAAATGTCACTCAAAATCACCTTTTTATGCCTTCATAAAGTGAAAAATTCAATAATGGTAGTTGTATCTTTTCATGCTATAAAAATGTATTTTATTCTAATGCTATTTCCACCATGGAGCAATTTTAACGATTCTTTCCATGTTCATAAAAATTTCAAAGGGGAGAAATAATGTAGAAGGGATTCATGAGGATTCTTGTTGAACATTCTAGAGTTGATGTATAGCGACACCCGTCAATTGTGTGGGAGATGTGCCTTTTGTTCGTAGCTTAGTACACATGCTAGTTCTCATGGTGCAGGTCCAGTTTTGCACTTGTAGGAAAATGAACGGGTTTGGCTCAAACCCGCCAAAGCGCAGATTCTTGGTGCTTGCCGTCTCACCTTGCAACTCTTGCATTACTTAGGCTGCGTGCCTATGTTTTTCATGCCACTCTTCATTCTCAAAATCATTCATTCGCACCTGTCCTCTTCTCTACCTCAATCCCTTGCACCTCCCTCTTCTACATGGCATCAGAGCTAAGTTTTTAAGTTCCCCTCCCTCTTCCCGCCCGGCATTCTTGCCTCTTGTGCACTCCCCCGAGTTGGCTTCTGGCGTTTTCTGGCTTCCGTTTGTGCGGCCTTCTCACCTCCGGCAAGGACTTCCACGTTCGCGTCATCGCAGTCTGGTGGACGACTCCTCTGGTTTGCCGCCCCTCTTCCTCTCCCTCCCCCCCACCGCCTTTTAGCTCCTTCCCCCCATTTGGCGACTCCCCCCCCACTCGGTCGTCTCCCGCTCCATTCATGCCCCCTGTTCGGTGCCCATTTGGCACTCGTTCCACGCCCGTTTGGCGCCAGCCCTCTCCTCCCTATTCAACCCCTCCTCTGTAGCGCTATGGCCATGTGCTGGTTCAGGAATATCCGCAGTGGCCTGGCCACACCCTCTGATCCGCCATGCCGAGCCAAGCGCTGTTGCGACGCCTCTTTTGGCGAGCGCAACACCCAACCCAGTCCACGTGAGAAAGCCCCCAACGTCTCCATGGCCGGGAACATAGCCTCCATGCGGTCTCGCTCCACCACTTGCCGCCACTGTCCGTACTTCCTCTCCTTCACTTTCCCTGCATCGTCCAGTACCACCTTGGCCACTGCGTTGATGCCCGCCACAAGGACGACCGCTGTGGATGCGTTATGAACTCATCCAGCATGAACCTGTGGCATGTAGCTCTGTCTGGCTGTTCCTCTGGCAGCACTCCCCTCGGCTCCTCCGTCACCCCACCCATGCCAATTTCTTGCATCACAGTCGCTAGCTCCCGCACCACTGCATCATGGACCGTCTTTGTGGCCCTATCCCATGTGCACAAGAGCGCATGCCGCGATACACACGGGCGGATCGGAACCTCCCCCCCCCCCCCTGGTAGGTACACACAGTGGTATGCGGGAGATGCACAATGAACAACCCCAGCCGGAACCGGAATGCCATGTTGAAGATTTGCTCCGCTGCATGCCCAAGTGCGGCGCCGGGAGGCACCGACGAGCCGCCAGAGAGAGGAAAATCCTTGTCAAACGACTTGGCGAATCGATGATTGCTCAGATCCTACAATGGAGGACTTCCCTTGAAATTTGACGAGTTGTAAATCCGGTGGAAGTTGTTTCACCGGAATCGGGCTAGTAACGAGGGAGATATGGGCTTCCAAAGTTGGGGTGTGCGCGGCGGTTCTGGGAGCCGGCCGCGGTTCGACTTCCGGTGAGTAATTGACCGGAACGAGTAACAAAATGCCATCTGGGGATTTTGCTCCGGAAGATCTGCCGAAGCGTCCGGTGGATGATCCGCCAGATTTCAGGAGTGCAGTCTGTTACTGAGGGACTTAGCCAAAATCCTGGCTCGGAGTACGGAACTCAGTAGTGCAGTTTGTTACTCGGGGACTTCGTCAAAATTCCGACTGAAGGTCCGCGAACAGATTTCGACCCACATCAATCCCCATCACCAAACTCAATGATCAAGTCATCGAAACAGACCCCAAAGGCGCGAGGGGCACCGCCACTACGCGTAGGGACATCTGCGCCTCCGGAGTGGCGTTTTGATGGGTCCTTGATGTGCGAGGGCGCCCTCGGCGGGCGACGTGGTGCGCGCAGCCAACTGAGCGGCTGATTTGGGGTGCTCCGCTTTGGATGACGTAGCGGGAGCTACAGTGATCCAAATTGTGCACGGTTTCGTGCGTTGGAGAGCTCATAACTAGCCCTACAAATGTTAAGATCATGTTCACGTTCTAAAACTAATGCAAAATCGCGTTATCCCCTTTGAAAAATTGACTATCTCACAAACTCCGTCAACTCCTAGAAACATAGCATGGGGCGACCAGAAAGCTCACGCTTAGACTCAGAACCCGCACAAAACACAGCCGTGAGCACAGTAGACCCGTCGGGCCACATTGGAACTGTCTCCACCCCGAGGGCCGTTTTCCGACAAAGGGTTATGGGCCCACGGCCCTGACCGGTCTACAATCGCTCACGGCTTTCGCGGCGGACGGGACTATCGTCAGGGACGACATCGCCGTCAAGCTCTGAGGTCCCGGAGTTGAAGACTGCACAAATGGCACAGAAGGAGACGCAGCCCATCGAGAAGTATCCAGGTGGTCTTGGCTACGGGCTATGGAGGTGGCACTTCGAGCTGCACCTCGCACATAAGGAACTGCTGGAGGTCATGAAGGGAATGGAAGTCCTCAACGAAGCAATGGCGACGGAAGCGTAGAAGGAAGCCTTTGCAAAGAAGAATACTGAGGCACTCATGCTGCTGGTGTCCGGGATGGCCGAGTCGCAATGGGGCTACTTCCAGGGCTGCAAGCCGGCAGCCGAAGCTTGGCAAAAACTCTGTGCCATCCATCAATCCAAGTCATTGGCGAACAAAATCTTCGCAATGAAGCGACTCCTGACAGTGAGAATCGAGGAGGGAGATGATGTCATCACCGCCATGCAGCAGATTGAGTCGCTCGCCTCATAGTGCAACAACGTGGGATGGAAGATCGACACGCAGCTGC
This sequence comes from Penium margaritaceum, assembly GCA_023375785.1. Taxonomy (NCBI): domain Eukaryota; kingdom Viridiplantae; phylum Streptophyta; class Zygnematophyceae; order Desmidiales; family Peniaceae; genus Penium; species Penium margaritaceum. Next base: position 65,151 of record SZWC01005979.1, read on the forward strand.
AGGCGATGGCCCTCCTCATGGCCCTTCCTGACAGTTGGAGCCCTCTCATTACAGTATTGGGAGGATGAGCAGAGGACAAGCTCACCTATGGCGCGGTCGCAGAGTACATCCGCAATGAGGCACAACGATGGAGCTGCGGGGAGTCCTCGTCGTCCTCATCGGCTCTTGTCACCAAAACGCGTGGCGGCGGAAGCGGGGCCAAGGGAGGTGGCGGACATGGAGGCGGCAAGAAAGGCGCCAAGAAGGGTGCGTGCCATAACTCCGGCAAGGAGGGCCATTGGGCCCGTGAGTGCACCGAGGAGGCAAAGGCCGGTGGCAAGGACACCAAAGGCAAGAAGGTGCTCCTCAACGGCACTCAAAACCACTACCTCAAGAAGGCCAACCGGCGATGCCTTGACTCCAGAGCGGAGGAGCATACCCAGGTTGAGAAGGTCAGGTTTATCAACTACACCAAGTCCAGCAAATCCATGGTGGTCGCGAACGACAAGGTCAAGCCGGCGGCTGGCCAAGGAGATGTGGACGTGGAGGTGGTGGTTGGTGGAAAGCGGGTGCAGCGCGTCATCAAGGACGTGCAGCATGTACCCCGCTTGGCTGATATTCTAAGTGTTAGCCGCCTGACTGACAAGGGGTACGAGGTACTCTTCAGGAGAAGAGGGGCAGTCGTGCGCAAGGACGGTGGCGGCAAGCCCGTGCTGGAGGCTAATCGCGAGGGAGGCCTCTACATTGTGGAGACCAAGGTGATCCCCGCGGCGACAGATTCAGCAGACTTGCAAGAATGCACCGTCAACCTGGCCAAAGGAGGGGGAGCTGATCTGGAGCTCTCGCATCGACGACTGGGGCATTCCACACTCGCAGTCGTGAAGGAGATGGTGAAGCGCGAGCTGGTACGCGGCCTCGTCATTGAAGGTGCGGAAGAGGCGACAGATGTAGCAAAGCACAAAAAGTGCGAGCCTTGCATTTTGGGCAAGGCGCGGCGCAAACCGTTCAACAAGAACGTGAATCGCGCCTCGGACCTGCTGAGGTCGTTCACAGCGACGTGTGCGGACCATTCAAGACGGCGTCAAAGAGCGGCGCGCGTTACTTCGTCACCTTCATTGATGACTATAGCAGAAAACTCTTCGTGTACTTCATGAAGCGGAAAGGCGAGGTCCTGGACCGGCTGAAGGAGTATGTCACCGCGGTGGAGAGGCAGACTGACCGGAAGGTGAGAGCGCTACGCAACAACAACGGCGGAGAGTACGTGGGCTGTAGCGGGTGGATGAAGCAGCAGGGCATAAAATGGCAACAAACTATGCCGTATTTGCCTCAGTGAAATGGTGTGGCGGAGCGGGCGAACCAGACGCTGCTGAACATGGTACGGACCATGTTGGTGGATGCGGAATTGCCGCGAAGCTTTTGGGCGGAAGCTGTGCGCACAGCAAGCTACACCATCAACGTCACTCCTACAGCGGTGCTGAAGGGGAGGAGCGGCTGGAAGACGCCACAAGAGGTTTGGAGCGGGCGAAAGCCAAGTGTGGCACACCTGAAAGTGTTCGGGTGCAAGGCGCACGCGGTGGTGCAGGCTGTGCAGAGGCGTGACAGCGAGCTGGAGCCGCGGGCAAATTCGTATCTCTTCCTTGGCTATGAGAGCGCGCATAAGGCGTACCGGCTCTACGACATGCACAAGGAGGAGGTTATCCGCAGCCGAGAAGTCGAGTTCGACGAGCAGCAGAGCTACATGAGCAGCAACGACGTGGGCATGGTGGACTCTCCAAAGACGGGGGAGTGGTTCCAACTCCTTGATTACGAGAAGGAGCCGGCGGACGCCGAAGTTGAGGATGCGCCATCACAGCGTGAAGGTGCACCAGCGGTGGCAGCCAATGTGGAGGACTCCGATGACGATCAAGCTGATGAGGAGATCCACCGGAAGGATCCGGCTGATGAGGCACCTAGGGTGCCAAGGCGTGCACTCCCGGCAGAGTGTGCATCGGGCGTTGGTGGAAAATCCACCGGACGTGCCGGCTGTTCGGGCGATGTTTTTCTAGAACGAGAGAGATCCTTGGGGAGCCGTCCGGTCGATGATTCACCAGAGCGTGCTGAGTCGGAGGGATCATAGCAGAGTGACGATGCGCCACCAAAACTACCGCGCCGCAGCGGGAGGCAGCGAAAAGCGAGGAAGCGCTTCGACGCAAGCACCGGTCGATGGATTGGCATGACACGGTGCATGTTGGCTGCATCAACGGAGCCAACTACCGTGCAAGAGGCGCTTGCACGACCCGAAGGGGATCAATAGGATGCAGCCATCAAATCGGAGATGGCGTCCATCACGGAAAATGATACGTGGGAGCTGGTTGACAGGCTAAAAGATGCCAAGGTCATCGGCTCAAAGTGGGTCTTTAAGACCAAGTTCACAAAGGAAGGTGTGGTTGACAAATGCAAGGCACGGCTGGTGGCAAAAGGTTACGCACAGGGTAAGAGGGAGCACTACGATGAGACGTTTGCTCATGTCGCCAAGTTCACAAGCATCCGGGCGATCCTTACGGTGGCTGCCGCAAAGGACATGGAGCTCCACCAAATGGACGTAAAGACGGCCTTCCTCAACGGCATCATAAACAAAGAGATCTACATGGAGGTGCCAGAGGGGGTGGAGGCACCGGAGGGCAAGGTGTGTAAGCTACGGAAGTCCTTGTAGGGGCAAAAACAATCGCCCTGATACTGGTACCAAGAGATGGGCAGCTTCATGGCACAACTCGGCTTCAAGCGCTGTGAGGCGAATCAAAGCGTGTATGTGCGACGCGACAAACAGCTCCATCAGATCGTTGTACTCTACGTGGACGACCTGATTGTGTGCTCGACGGATTTGCCGAGCCTACTGTAGCTGAAAGAGCAGCTGAGCAGCAGATTCCAGATGTCGGATATGGGGGAGCTGGAGTACTACCTCGGGGTGAGCATTACGCAGAACCGGAGGGCACGCACGCTTGAGCTCGGACAGGCCAAATACGTGGCCGAGGTGCTGAAGCGGTACGGCATGGAGGAGTGCAAACCAGTCGGCAGACTAGTCTCCACGACCTGTGAACTGAGTGCAGCAATGGCGCCGCAAACAAAAGAGGAGTGGGAGGATCTGGCAGGGGTGCCCTACCAATCGGCGGTGGGCAGCCTCATGTACGACATGGTGGCGACTCGACCAGACCTGGCCTACGGGGTTAGCCAAGTGAGCAGGTGCATGGCCGATCCAGGGCCACTACACTAGCAGGTGGTCAAGCGCATCCTCCGCTAACTACAAGCGACGCGACATGCGCGCTTGAGGTTCGAAGGCAAGGGGCGGGCGGACCCCTTGCGTCTGGTCTGCTACACAGACGCAGACTATGCTGGCGATGTGGACAAGCGGAAGTCCACATCCAACTACGTGTTCTTCCTCGCTGGTGCAGCGGTCTCGTGGTGCAGCAGAAAGCAAAATTGTGTCGCCACCTCCACAGTGGAAGCAGCGGAAGCAGAGTACATCGCACTGGCCGAGGCGTTCAAGGAGGCGGTGTGGCTCCGCAGGTTGTTGGGGTGGCTGGGCGTGCCGCAACAGGAGCCTACAGTGGTCCAAGAGGACAACAACGGCTCAATCTTGCTGACCAACAATCCGACTCAGCACACGAGGACGAAGCACATAAATGTGCGTTACCACTACTCACGGGACATGGTTGAAAAGGGGCAGGTGGTGCTGCAACACTGCAGCACGCACAACATGCTTGCGGATTGCTTGACCAAAGCCCAACCCGTGGACCGGCACGCTTTGAGCGTGGCCGGGCTTGGGATGACCAGCTATGATGGGCTGGAGGGCGCAGCGGAAGATGAGTGAGAGCAAGCAAGACCAGCGGGCATGGCAGGTGCAAGGGGAAGAATGTTAAAGATTTGCCCCTCTGCATGCCCAAAGTGCGGCGCCGGGAGGCGCCGACGAGCCGCCAGAGAGAGGAAAATCCTTGTCGACGGATTTGGCGAATCCATGATTGCTCAGATCCTAAAATGGAGGATTTCCCCTAAAAGTTGACGAGTCGTTAAATCCGGTAGAAGTTGTTTCACTGGAATCGGACTAGTAAAGAGGGAGATATGGGCTTCCAAAGTTGCGGTGTGCACGGCGGTTCTGGGAGCCGGCCGCTGTTCGACTTCCGGTGAATAATTGACCGGAACGAGTAACAAAATGCCATCTGGGGATTTTGCTCCGGAAGATCTGCCGAGGCGTCCGGTGGATGATCCGCCGGATTTCAGGAGTGCAGTTTATTACTAAGGGACTTGGCCAAAATCCTGGCTCGGAGTCCGAAACTCAGTAGTACAGTTTGTTACTCAGGGACTTCGTCAAAATTCCGACTGAAGGTCCGCGAACAGGTTTCGACCCACATCAATCCCCATCACCAAACTCGATGATCAAGTCATGGAAACAGATCCCAAAGGCGCGAGGGGCGCCGCCACTATGCGTAGGGACATCTGCGCCTCCGGAGTGGCGTTTTGATGGGTCCTTGATGTGCGAGGGCGCCCTCAGCGGGCGACGTGGTGCGCGCCTCCGACTGAGCGGCTGATTTGGGGTGCTCCGCTTCGGATGACGTAGTGGGAGCTACGGTGACCCAAATTGCACACGGTTTCATGTGTTGGAGAGCTCATAACTAGCCCTACAAATGTTGAGATCATGTTCACGTTCTAAAACTAATGCAAAATCGCGTTATCCCCTTCGCAAAAGTGATTGTCTCACAAATGCCTTCAACTCCCAGAAACATAGCGTGGGGCGACCAGAAAGCTCACGCTTAGACTCAGAACCCGCACAAAACACAGCCGTGAGCACAGTAGACCCGTCGGGCCACGTTGGAACTGTCTCCACCCCGGGGGCCGTTTTTCGACATGCCACACGCCAGTCCTCATTCGGCATGTACAGCCGGTCAATGACGGACCTAGGGTTTACCAGCAGCCAGTCCTTGTTGTGCTCCTCCTGGATCGCCACTAGCCGCACATCTCTGGTTATGCTTTTGCCTCTCCCAGATCTATCGTAACCACCGTCCGCAGCTCATCCAGCTGTCACTCGTGCACCATGGCACAGAGGTCCTAGAACAGGCACCATGGGCTCCCCTGCTCCCACGTTACCAACCCGAGGACCTCATTACGTAACGTGACAGGCAACCTCTGTAACGCCGTCTCCTGCAGCTCCGCAAATGTCCCTTCTTCCATCCCCCCCTATCCACCTCCTCGCCCTGCCCCGGCTCTCCCGGCCCCGACGAGTGAAGCATGCCTGGAGTGGATGCAACTGCAAACGAACGACAGTTGGGCCAGCTCCACCACCGGCGTCAAACCCAGTCCGCCCAATCGTATTCGTAGCCGTGCCTGTTGCTTCGCATGAACTCCACTTTCTTGTCAAACCACCGCAATCGTGATGCCCACCACTCCGACCGTTAGGTACTGGAGCCACTGGTTGATGCACTCTTGCAGGATAGTGAAGGCAGCCTGGGCATCCAGAAGCTCGACTTATACCTCCAGTATCTCCTCCACTGCATGCACCACTACATCCAGCTGCTGCTAACAGAATTCCTTTGCCCCAATCGGTGTCCACAGCACCACCATCCCCTCCACAACTCTCATGGCCCATCTCAGGGTGGGGTGTGTGTCGGCTGGCCTTGGCCAGCCGACACACACCCCACCCTCGCCGGCAAAACCAGTAGGCACTTGTGGGGCTTGACGTCCATGCCCTTTGCCACCGACCCCTCCTACAATGTTGCAAACCTCACCTCAAACTCTCGCACCGACCCAAGCAGGTACATGTCATCTAGGTAGGCCAACACCTATACCGTCCCCGCCATCTCGGCCTGCTCTGCCTAGAGTGCATCCTTCTGGGCCAACGCGTGCAGGAAGGGGCTGATTGAGTCCCCTTGCCACACCCCTATCTCCGATCTCAGCACTCACCTGTTATACCAGGGTGGATCCCACCCTGGTATTACAGGTTCGATGGCTGATCCGTAGAAGAGGGCTTGGGCCAAGATCAACCGCTCAAACCCACGTTCCCGCAACACCTCAGAATTCGCCGTCCGCTCCACCGAGTTGTTCGTCTTCCGGATGTCGATCCTCAGGACCTCCCAGTCCGGGCACACGTCCAGTTGCTCGATGATGGTGTGAACCACCTTATCTCCGCCACCTGAAAAGTAACCACCTGTTGCAACGATGCTAACCCAGCCTCCATCTCCCGCCGTCCCCTGCTCACCATCCACCACGCCACCAATGGCCAAATCACCTTGCCCACCGCGATCAGCCACACCCCTCCATTGAGCTTGGCCAGTACGATGAGCCGGCTCTCTGCCAGGAACCTTTGGGCCGTAAAATGCAGCGGGCCCCGGCAGATTGACGCGAGCACCTCCGCCAGCAGGTGAGCGGGCCACTCCTCCGCCACCTTGCCTCAAGTGGTCGAGTGTTACACAAGAGGGGCCCACTGCCCTCCCCATGCTGCAGTCCAGCAACTCCCAACCGACCGTCCGCATCCAAGAACACGGCTGGAGCCCGCCGCACCACCTCTGCTACCCATGGCGGTATCGGTTGCTCTGTCGCCGGGTGCTTCGCCTCCAGCTGTGCCAACACCTCAGGGCCCAGGGGTGCCAACGAGAAACTATCCAAGGCGTTGCATGCCTTGGACGTGTTCTTCTGATGAAACTTTGTCACTACCCGCTACGACAGCTGCTCCTTCGCCTCCTCCTCCTCTCGGTGGTGCAAATGGTGTGGCAGAGGAGGGTGCCCAGCTGGGCGCGTGTGAGCCACCGCCTCCCACCACTACTCCTCCCACTCCCCATCCTGAAACTGGGCGGCCAGCAACCGTATCCAGTCCGCATTCGAGCCACGCCAGTGCTATGGCCGTACTCAGAGAATGAGGGTGGGCATTCCTTGTAAGAGTAGGGGCCTGGCGGTGTCCATGGGATGTGAGGCGCACCACGCCAAGGGAACCCCATAGCCACCCGCATCGCATCCGCCTCCCCGGGAGTCCGTGAGTACACGAACAACGGCAACACCTCCACTCCATGTAGTCGGCCCCAATCTACCCTCTCGGCCCACCGCCACAATCTCACCTATCGGTGGCCCTCCCATCCAGCTTCCGTCTCCACTATGTCCTCACTGTCAACCCCCCACTCTTGTCGTTGCGGCTGCTGCTCCTGCTGCTGCATCAGGTGTTGCCACAAATGATGTTGCTATTGCTGATCTGGCCGTAACTGTTCCGGCCACTACTGCTGGTGCTACTGTGGGTGCTACTGCTGCTGGTGGTACTACTGTTAAGGCTACTGCTCCTGCGGCTGCTGCTGTTGTCGCTACTGGCGTACCTCCTGCCAGAGCGACTGTCACCATTGCTGCTGCTGCTGCTGCTGTCGCTGCTGTTGTGCCCCCACAGCCGCTCCATTGTTGTCGACTCTTGGCCCGATGACGTTCCGCTACTGCTCCTGCCCTCGTCCCATTACCGTGGCGGGCCATCCATCCCCGCCCTCTCTAGACACCTCCCGATGTTGCTCCCGATTGTGTCGTATAACATCTTGCCACCACCTCCACCCCTGGACGCCTCCCCCCTCTCCTCTCCTCCGTTACCTCCCCAGGGGTGGCCTCCCCTTCTGTCGGCCATAGCATTAGAGTCACACTCCAGCTTCCCCTCCTGTCCCTCCGTCCCCACTGCTAGGTCCAGCTGTCCTGGAGGATTCAGGAGGAGAAGTGGGATGTCCCCCTTTCCCTCGTTCTCATCACACTCCAACTCATTGCTTGGCACTTGCACCCTCCCACACTTTGAAGCATAGAGGAGGGATATCCGTGTGTGCTGGTCCCCCTCTCCCTCCTCTCCCCTGCTCCCACACGCCTCATGCTCATGCTCCCCGCTCGCATCCAGCAGTACCTGGAGTTCCAATGCCACCACCACCGACTCATTTCCCTGCAACCCCACTCTCGCCGAGGTGTCTTGCGCCTCCCCGAGTAGGGGCATCAGCGTCAGCCTACCAACACCAAGGACCCAGCCTCGAAGGCGGCTCCTGGCCCCTCCTAAGGTAGCATACCCTCCTCCGTTATCCTAGAAACACCTCCGTCCCCCCCAACTGGGATGGCCTCTAGGATCATCTCGACACAGCCCCTGCTGCCCTGGCCACCCCCAAACTGGTCCCTCTTCACCAGGTCCATTGCTAGTCCCAACTGTTGTACCGCAACTGTGCTTTCAGCTCTGTCGCCTGCCGGTGTAGCCCCACAAGAACACCCTGTTGCTGCTCCTGTCCCATCATCTCAAGCTCCTCCAGACCCTTGAGCCCCTCCCGTAACTGGGGTACCTCCACCGCCAACCCGTCCAACCGTGGGTCTCGCAGGTCTCGCAGGACCCTTTGTGTTGCAATCTTCCGACAGAGGGCTGTCGTCTCCATCCGCACTTGAGCAAACGCCGTCCAGAGACAATCCCACGTCTCGTGGAGGGCAGTGAGGCACTAAACCACAAGCTTGTCGTACATGAAAAGCAATCCCCTCCCTGACTCCTCCGTGTCATCCTGTAGAGTCGTAAATGCTGCCTCCACCTCCCCATGTAGCCAGGCAAAAAAACGCCCCACCGAGTTCGTTGTACCTACGAATGCCAATGGGCCCTGTGTCATTTTCCATTGTTCCCTACCGTCTTGTGTCACCCTTGGTCACCCTCCCATCTTGGGTACTTGGTACCGACCTCTGATAATCCCAGTCCATCGTCGCTTGTGCCCCATGTCATTCATGGTCAATCATCCCAAAAGTACACACTGATGAACTAGTGTAAGAATTTAGAACATATGTGGAGGATGTTTCCTGGAAATGAGTTACCATAAATAGGAATGCTTCCTGGAATTCACGTGTAAATTCTAGATACTACAAATACTTCAATGTATACTACCTTGGAAGTTTCATTAAACTTCTTTCGAGTTCTTATATCTTTCCAATTGTATTCAAATACTACGAATTCTGAATTATAAACAACACATAAGTCATAGATATAATCTTGTCAAATGTGTCATATTTTGTGCTGCTACACTGTTTTTCTTATGCTTGTTTTATCTTATCGAACCTATTTGTGTCTTCCTTGGTTGTAATGTATATTTAATGCCTTTCGATTCCGGTTGGCAAAGCATTCATGTTAAGGCCAAATAGCTCGCGTACCCATAAAATGCAAAGTGTGACTCTCATCCGCCCAGCACCAGCAAAAAAAAACAACTCAAAAGCCCAGTCAAAAATCATTCTCGCTTGCGCCATGCGTCAACGGGCAAGCAAGAATCAAAACCGCATGGGCTCATCGCTCAAATTGCGAGGGAGCGATGACCCCCTTTTTCTTTGACATGCAAACCCCCCAGTTCGATTGAGGATTTTGTATGTTTGGTGCGGGCGAAGCCCGCGCCAAACATAAGACCCATCTTTTCATACACGCAAGCCTATTCTTTTAACACACAAACCGCAATCAACCCCTACCCCGAATTGCATTCAGGGTTTAGGGTTTAAGTTATGCGCAGGCTCCTGCTAGGCCCCGCGGTAGCGGGGCCTTGAAGGTTCCATTTCAACATATGGGGAGTCTCAAACTCCCCTCAAAATCTAAAAAGAACTCCCTCCGCTAGTATCACAGACCCTTCAACGACAGTGTTTGTGATACTACGGGAGGGCGCCGCATGCCATGCATCGTCAACGCATGGCATGCGGTGTCGCCATGCATTTTCACCTATTTCCTTTGTTACTGGTGTGGCGATAGCAGCGGCCGATGGGTAGTTAGGTTATGCTTCGCCATACGACGGGCCAATAAGTTGTATATTTATACTATTTGGGTATATGTGACTTGTACCCTTCATGTTATTGGTATTCAGGTCCGAAAAATACACTCACCTCCGAGTGTACAGGGCGAAAACACTTGCTAGGAAATAGCGAGGTGACTTCGCCCTTAAAGTCAGACCTTGCCGAGGGCGTGAGTGGCTCTCCCCTCGTCCACACCCTTCCTCCTCAGCCCGGAGTGCTCATCCTTGTCTCTTGGGTTGGGCACAGTGGCTCGTGTGGCTGGGGTGGTTGTGCAGGGTCCAGGGACTACCTCGGCGGTTTTCTATAGAGCTGTGGGCTCTCGGCAGAAATCTGGGCCCAAAGTGGGCCCGGCAAATTGCTGCCGAAATCTGTCCGGCCCGTCTTTCCTCATCTGAGTCGTGAAAGTGTGCTTTCTTACCTTCCACGAGGCTAGAGGAGTGCAGGAAAGAATTCCAAAGTCATCATGAGTGAAGTAGAGGGCGGCGGCAATGGTGATCCAGCGGTCGTGACTCTCACCGCCGCGGCCATGGCGCAGCTAGGTCTTTGAGAGCGGGAACTCTCTCCGCCGCAGCTGGGCAGCAGGGACTTCCTAGCCTGGAAGGACCTCTTCCTGTCCTGGGCGGCGGAGCATGGGTTGGAGGAGTACTACCTCAAACAGCCCCCGGATGCCGCAAGCGACCACGTGCTGCTACGTGCCTTCAACGCTCTACTTCGTGCTCTTCTAGACAACCAATCGCACGCTCTGCACCACTTTCGGTTTGGGGGAAAGGGTGAAGATCCTTCTGACCCCCGTATCGGTGCACCTCGGCCGCACGACGCTTGGAGGCACCTCTCCACCCACCATGAGGAGCAGGGCATGACACTCGTCGTGACCAGCTATGCAACCTGTATCCTGAGCCTGGAGCACCAATCACCGAGTACTGGGACAACGCAATGGACATACGTCGACGCCTGCTCGGCCTTGGTACGCCCTGCTCCATTCTTGAGTGGTTGGACGTGGTGCTTCTCCACCTCGGCAAACAGTACAAGGAGTTTCGGCGTTACATCTTTCATCGCCATCCAGTGGCCGAGATCGAGGACATTGACCTCTCAACCGTCTTCGAGCAACTTCGGAATTACAAAGACATTCTGAAAGGCAAAGCTCGTGACATGTCGTCTACCGCACCGGCCGCATGTACGCACCAGAGTACCTTAGCAGCGGCTACAACTGCCGCTCACAACACGTATGCACAAACTAGAGGCCGAGGTGGCGGCCGCGGTGGTGGCCGTGATGGGGGCCGCAGGGGCGGCCGTAAGGGAGAGCGGTGCAGCTATTGTAACCAGACCGGGCACTTTTAGCGTAGGTGCCCCATACTCCAACGCCACATGATGGCAAGGCAGCAGCTACAGCAGCCGCAGCAGCTGCAGCAGCATCAGTGGCAACAGCAGCAGTGGCAGCAACAACCTCAACAACAGCAGTTCCGCCCGGTCTACCTGCCACAGATTCAGCCTGGAGGACCAAACGTACCTGGACAGCATGTAGGCCAGGCAGTGGCAGCAGCCACGATGGGATTGTTCCCGCAGCAATAGCAGCGGTGGCAGCAGTAGTACTTGCAGCCGCAGCCTGTCGCTGCACCATTTGCGTATCCCGGGCCCTACTATGTCCCACCGTTTGCCACGGCACCAGTTCCAGTGCCGAAGTGGGTCCAGCGCATCTACGACTCGGTTGAGGCTGAGCCTGCAGGTGTCTCCCAGGGGGCGCTTCCAGCGTTACACCCGCCAAAGCCCTCAGCCACCACTCAGCACCCAGGTCCACGACTTGGGTACACACATGTGACCACTTCGCACACACTGCCCATGCACAAATGGCTGCTTGACACAGCGTCCTCACACCATATGTCCCGCATCATTGCCTGTGTGTATCGTTGTCTGCCACGCATGATGCGCATGGTATTCGGACTGGCTCTGGGGAGGTGCTGAGGGTTGAGGGCGTTGGGACTATTGCCCTGCAAGCGCCTAGTGGGGTCATGTGTCTGACTGGTGTCTTGTATGTCCCTCGATTAAAGGTGAACCTGCTGTCGGGCGGGCAGTTGGACAGATAATCGGGCATGCCCACACTTACGCGTGATCAGAAGTGCATGATCTATTGCTGGCTGATGGGTTACTCCACAATGACATGTTGTACCGACTGACACTGTTTCCCGCCTTTCCATCAGCACAAGCACAAGCACATGTGATGACCACCACGGACCCACACCACACAGACCTCATACACCGGCGATTGGCTCATATCAACACAGAACTGATCACTGATCTGCTGAAACATCAACCTGCTCATGGTCTGAGTTCTCAAGACTGTCCACATGGGTTGAAGGCAAAAGCTTGTCTAGACTGTCAAGAAGGTAAAGCACACCGACAGAGTTTTCCCGTGTCCCAACATGTGAGGAAGGAACCACTAGAACTGGTGCATGCAGACCTCACAGGACCCATGCCAGTTCCCTCAGTGGTTTATGTGTCACAATACATACTAACTCTTACAGATGACTACAATCATTTCCATTGGGCTTTTCTGTTGAAAACCAAAGCAGACACACAACGAGCAATCATGGAGTGGATTCCATTGGCTGAACGGCAAACTGGTTGCTCTCTACGTATTTTGTGCACGGATCAGGGTGGGGAATTCTTTGGTCCTCTTGAAACAGAGCTTAAGGAGAAGGGAATTGTGCATCAAACTATAGCACCATACACTCCACAACAAACTAGAGTGGCTGAAAGGTAGCACAGAATGTTGGGGGACGTACAGCGCAGGTTACTTGCCGAGTCGGGCTTGTCCTTTGGGTTCTAGGAAGAGGCCGTGAAGTACATTACCTGGGTGTGGAATCGGGTACCCCAGGGTCCCTTTCCAAAGACAGTCACCCCATGGGAACGATGGTTCAAACAATTGGCTGACTTAAGTCCCGCTCGAGTGTGGGGCACGATGGCGTGTGTGTGGTTCGCAGAACCACAACGGAGTCATGAACTGATTCCACGCGGCCGATGGTGTGTTTTTTTGTTGGTGTCTCTCATGCATCTAAAGCATGGTGGTTTTGGGATCCTGTCTATCACTCATTTGTTGAGAGTCGGGATGCATCATTCTTAGATCACATGCCATACAAGGCCTTCAAAACACTAAAACAAGCACCGACACTCATAGTCCCTGACCGCTATCCAAAGTATGTCAGTGTTCCAGTTATTGTCCCCGTTGCCAGAGGGCAGCCAGAACAGCCACCGTCCACAGACCGAGCCGGTGATGCCCACGAGGCATCATCCGGGTCACCTGACACACATACAACAGATACTCATGTGTCTTCCTCCATACCAGACACAGAAGTTGTCGCACAGCCTGACCCGGTCAGTCGGTCACAGTGCAATGTTGCAAGAGTCAACTAGAGACAGTTTCATCACACCGTCGGCACAGCCACCATTACAACACCCCTCACAGAGCCACTGACAGTAGAAGAGGCAAGGGGTTGCCCTAACGCGGCTGCGTTGGAAAAGGCGATGGCTGAAGAATTGAATTCCCTGCTTGAGCATGGCGTCTACAAGCTCATCCCACTCCCACCTGGGCGGAAGGCTATTGACTTAAAGTGGGTGTACAAGGTCAAAGGGGACTTGCATGGCCTTTTGGAGAAATACAAGGCATGCCTTGTGGCCAAAGGTTTTCACCAAGTACCCGGTCAAGATTTTACAGACACCTATGCTCCAGTGGGCAAGCACACCTCCAGTCGTTTCTTACTTGGGGTCGCAGCCCACGAGGACTGGGAGGTTCATCAAATGGATGTAAAAAATTCCTTCTTGAATGGTCCCTTGGATGAGGAACTGTACGTGGAACAACCACCAGGTTTTGATGAGTGCACTGACCGGGTGTGGCTTTTGGTGAAGGCACTGTATGGATTAAAGAAAGCACCACGATGTTGGAACATGAGATAAGTAGCACATTGGAAGGTGGGGGGTTCATGCAAAGTATCTCTGACCCCTCTTTGTTCATTCATTGGGTCAACAATGTTCTTGTTGCGCTCATTGTGTATGTTGACGATCTCTTGATCCTCTCTCCTTCACTCCCTCTCATCCAAGACACCAAGGCACTACTCAGTGCGCACTACCGAATGACAGACCTAGAAGAGGCACACATCTTCCTAGGCATGACAATCACTCGTGACAGTGCCATACGCACACTCACTCTACACCATGGTCAGTTCATTTCACAACTCACGGCACGGTTTGACTCCTTGGTCCATCACCTTCCACGCCAACATTCTCCCATGAGTCCCGACGTGTATGCTCACCTTCTTGACGCACACACCACCGACTATGGCCCCGATGCTGATCCTACCCTCTACAGACAGATCATTGGCAACCTTACCTACCTCTCCTCTACCACACGATCCGAAATGTCATGTGCTGTAAACACCCTGGCCCAGTTCAGTCAGCAACCCCGCACAACGCATTACAAGGCATTGCTTAAGCTGTTACGCAATGTGCTTGACACTGTGTCGTTGGGTCATTTCTTCACTCCCGGCATGGGCATCTTGATTGATGGGTATTGTGACAATGATTATGCACGAGAAAGACATGCACAAAGTCGGGGGGGGGGGGGGT
>SZWC01005979.1:79658-111219 GCA_023375785.1 Penium margaritaceum
AGTGCCAAACAGTCATGTGTCGCACGAAGTGTGGCTGAGGCAGAGTGCATGGTGTTGGGTGAGGCAGCGTGTGAAGCTACATGGTTGTCCGGACTGCTGGGAGAATTGGGCATGACTGTGGGACCCGTACCACTCCATAATGATAACTCACCTGCACGTCATATCACAGCCAATGATGGTGTGCTGCACCCACGCACGAAGCACATAAGTATTGACCACCATTTTGTACATGAGTTAGTGGAAGCTGGCGTGGTGCAAGTGTGTGGTGTGAGCGGGGATGAGCAACTCGCAGACTTCCTCACCAAAGCCCTGCCCTCAAGCACTCTTCTTGTACAACTTCATCAACTTGGCTGCATGCATGCACCACCCTTGGCCAAGGGGGCGTGATAACCCTGTGTATGTGTTTTCTGCCTTGTGTGTGGCCGTGGGTGTGCAGTGCATGCGGATCCGGCGGTCGGTGGTGATCCACATTAGACGATGCACGGCCTTCCTCCCCTTGGTCGTGTCGTCATATGTCACCCACCGGCCGTCGGCCCATGCTTGCTCCATCACCTAGCTTATTCTTTGGACTTGCAGTAGGATACTCTGGACAATTGCTTTGCAGACCTATTCGAGACCTTACATTGTAGCTTTTCAGGACTAGAATAGGTTTGCTTGATTTCTGGCCTAGTCTAGGCCGTTCGTGGGCAGGCGCGGCTAATGCCGCACCTTTCCGGGTCGAGGGCCGAGTTCGCCCTCAACCCTCGCTGTTAGCCGGCAAGCTTCGCTTGCAAGCTGATGGGTGGGCCTCGATTAGCGAGCCTCACCCATAACAGGGGTGTTCCCTGTTACGGACACTTGTACCTTTTGTTTGCCTCTAGATCTAGATCTGCACCTAACATGGCCATTTGACAATCATTCTTGACACCGTTTGTTGCGTTGGGGTCGTGGCTCTATTCTCACTCACTCATTCACTCACTCACTCACTCAGTCACCCATCCACTCACTCACTCACTCACTCACTCAATCCCTCTGTAAATCACTTGCTCGTGCACTCACACTCACTCACTCTCACTAACTCACACACTCACTCACTCACTCACTCACTCACTCACTCACTCACTCACTCACTCGCTCACTCGCTCACACTCACCCATCCATCCACCCACCCACCCACTTAATCACTCAATCACACACTCTCTCACTCAATCATACGGATCCCAATCCTACATAACAATGCTACCCTTTCTTGTTGCAATGACAATCATTGTCATTGTTCTGTGATTTCCAATGGCGATCATCGCCATTGTGAGACCTCCAAGTAATTGAGATAATGTCCATATATGTACCTTTCAAGTATCTTGCTTTTGCCAATGTAAAAACATCATGTTTATGACGTATTTTCCAAATAAAAATCATAACGGATTACGCTCCTGGATTCAAATTATCAAGGCTTTCATCCATGCAATACATCAAGTACCAGCATCTTGCACCACATACATGCATGCGTATACTACTATTGTACACCCTCGCAATATCTTCCTGAAGCGGAGTTGAATTTGCAAAGGTCCCTGGTCATGGTTACTCTTTGCCCATACAGGGGTATCTTTGTAAACAAGTATGCAACCGAGTACGCTATTGGATTCCAATCACAAGGCTCTCCATCAATGCAACAAATGAAAAACTGATATCATGCACCACGTATGTGCATGCGTATATTGTACACCCTCACAATATCTACCTGAGGCGGAGTTGAACGTGCAAAGGCCCCTGCTCATGGTTACTCTTTGCTCAGACAGGGATATCTGTCCAAAACATTATGCAACCAAGTACGTTCTTGAATTCCAATCACAAAGCTCTCCATCCATGCAAAAACAATTCCCAAAGTGTGAATCTATCCTCTTCAACATGCAACAAACCAACTAATAAGGTAACACGGTAAGTGTTGTGATATCTTCAGCTAAGGTACCATCTCCATGTTTGTGCACGTCAGCAATGGCATAGGTCGAATTCCCATTACTCACATTTGTTTAGTAACATAGCAAGAACATGAGAACCTGCAACGTAAATGCTACACTGAAGTTATTAGTGGACTAGAGATATGGTTAATTCACTTAAACCATGTGGGAAGTTATGTCTTATAGCGTTGTTCTTTGCACCATATCGTGTCATGTCGTGTTGTGTCGTGTCGTGTCGTGTCGCGTCGTGTCGTGTCGTGTCGTGTCTTTTCGTGTCATGTTGTGTCCTGTCGTGTCGTGTTGTATAGTTGTTGTGTCGTGTCGTGTCGCGTCGTATCGTGTCATGCCATGTCATATTGTATCGTGTCGTATCGTGGCGTTTTGTGTCGTGTCGTGTCGTGTCGTGTTGTGTCATTTCATGTCGTATCGTATTGTGTTGTGTTGTAGCTTGTTATGTCGTATCGTATTGTGTCAAGTCGTGTCGTGTCATCCTGTGTTGTGTCATGTCATGTTGTGTCGTGTAGAGTCATGTTTTCTTGTTTTGTATCGTTTCATGCCGTGTCCAGTCATGTGGTGTTGTGCCGTGTCATGTGGTTTATTGTCGTTTCGTGTGGTGTCGTGTCGTGTCGTGCCGTGTCGTGTGATGTCGTGTCGTGTCGTGTGCTGTCATGTCCTGTTGTGTGCTGTCGTGTTGTGTTGTGTCGTGTCGTGTCGTGGGCTGTCATGTCGTATCGTGTTGTTTCGTGTCGTATTGTGTCATGTTGTGTTGTGTCATGTCGTGTTGTGTCATGTCGTGCCGTGTCGTGTCGTACCCTGTGGTGCCAAGTTGTGTGGTGTCGTGTCGTTTCATGTCATGTCGTGTCGTGTCACATCGTGTCATTTTGTGTCATGTCGTGTCGATTCGTGTTGACTCGTATTGTGTCGTGTTGTGTCGTGTTGTTTCTTGTCGTGTCCTGTCATGTTGTTCCAAGCTTGTTGTTTCATGCCATGTCATGTCGGGTGGTGTCATGTTTAGTTGGATCGTGTCGTACCGTCTCAGTTCGTTTTGTAGCTTGTCGTACCGTGTCGTGTCCTGTCACATCGTGTCGTGTTGTGCCGCGCCGTGTCGTGTTGTGTCGTGTCACGTCGCGTCGTGTCGTGTCATATCGTGTCGTACGGGGTCATGTCATGATGTGCGTGTCATGTTGTGGCTTATGATGTTGTATCATTCGTTGTGTCATGTTATCTCATGTTACATCTGTTGTGATTTCTGACGTTCCTGTCGACCTATATAGTTCACTGTGACCACTCGACCGAGTCCATGCCCGTGCAGATCCCTCATGCAGACCCATGTGGTACCGGTGCGTCGTCTGATGGTAGAATACTAGCATGGAGCTGACCGAAGACCGTCCCAGAGCTCTGGACGCTGCCTCGGACCTCTTGCAGTTTTTCTACAGCACGTAGGAGTTTATCGATGGACTAGCCGTGGGCCCAATTTGCATGTTTTTGCATTGTGTATCCACCGTTTGATGCCGGATGCATGCATGCCACTCATAGCATCTAGCTTGTGATTGTGCACGTCTAGGTTCAGACGGCATAGCGTTCTGACATGTCTACGCTGAGTTACGGCCAAAACAGTGGTTTTGGGCTGGTTTTAGGCCAGGCCTTGTGCTGCCGTGTGCGACATCCGCCGTGCGCCGCGGCAGGTACTTATGCCATGGACCTGTCATTTGTTATCTCTCTCTGCAAATGCTAAACAAGCATTATGACACTTTGCCTTGTGTCCCCTAGCCAGACCCTTGCCATTGTGTGTACGACTGGTGAATGTCGTCACCGTCTGACCGGGCACTAACGCCTAGTCAGCGGCTGTGTCGCTAGGAAGCTTCCACACATCTCCTCAACATCGTGTGTCATCTTGTCATGTTGTGTAATGACAAAATCTCATAGCGGAAAACCCTAACATGATAATGACACCGATGTACAGATCCTAATGAGGCAAAACAAATGAATGGGCACAAAAATATGTAAGATAACAGTATTTTGTTGTATATGAGAAAATGCGTGGAAGCTTCCTAGCGCGGCAGCCGTTGACTAGGCGTCAGTGCCTGATCAGACAGTGTCGACAGTCACAGGTCGTACACACTACGGCACGAGTTTGGCTAGGAGACACAAGGCAAAGTGTCAAAATGCTTCAATATAGCATATGCAGAGAGAAATGACAAATGACAGGTCCAATGCATAAGTACCTGCCGCGGCGTACGGCGGGTGTCGCACGCGGCAGTCCAAGAGCTGTCCTAAAACCGGCCCAAAACCACTGTTTTGGCCGTAACTCTGCGCACACATGTCAGAATGCTACGCCGTCTGAACCTAGACGTGCAGAATCAAAAGACGGACGCTACGACTGGTCACATGCATGCATCCATCTACAGACAGTGAGCATACAATGCAAAAACATGCAAATAGGCCTCATGGCCAGTCTGCCGAAAGACGCCTGCAAGATGTAGAAGACACANGTACGGCGGGTGTCGCACGCGGCAGTCCAAGAGCTGTCCTAAAACCGGCCCAAAACCACTGTTTTGGCCGTAACTCTGCGCACACATGTCAGAATGCTACGCCGTCTGAACCTAGACGTGCAGAATCAAAAGACGGACGCTACGACTGGTCACATGCATGCATCCATCTACAGACAGTGAGCATACAATGCAAAAACATGCAAATAGGCCTCATGGCCACTCTACCGAAAGACACCTGCAAGATGTGGAAGACACAGCAGAGAGTCCCGGTGGCATCTGGGGCTCTGGTGCAGTGGTCAGCCAGCTCCAAGCTGGTAGTCCGCCGCCTGTCGTCGCGCCGGTGCCACCAGGGCCACCCGCCTCAGGGATCTGCACGAGTATGGACACGGCCGAGTGGTCACAATAAACTGTACAGGAATGACACAAAGCACAACACTCCCCTATGACCCGATGGTACGCATGTCCATACGCGTGCAGCACTGGTACGAACACAAGAGTGAGTGACACAAACAGATGAGGCACAGACGCACATCCCACACTCAATCACTCTCACACACGGGGCAAAGCCCAACAGAACAAATGCCCACCAGGAGCTTTCTGCGAGCAAGTGCCTTCGTCAAGAAATCATCACGCTATATGTAAGTACCTACCCACATGATGGAAATCACGCGTCGCTCCACCAGATCACGAACGAAGTGATGCTCAATCGCAATGTGCTTTGTGCGAGCATGAAAAACACTACAGTTCTCCGCAATGGCGAGGGCACTCTGGTTGTCGCAACGTAGCACAATGGCGGGTACTGACTGCCCAAGCTCAAGAAACAAGCGTTGTAGCCATACTGCCTCAGCAGCCCCCGCGCCCAAAGCAACATACTCTGCCTCTGACGAGCTACGAGCAATGCAGCCCTGCTTCCCGCTTCGCCAAGACAAAGTGGTACCACCGAGCAGAAGCACGTAGCCAGTACGACTGCGTCCATCAGGGCTCCAAGCCCAGTCACTGTCAGTGTAGCCGTCAAGGACCACCGAACACTACCGACGAAAGCAGAGTCCGAGGTACGACATGGAGACCACGTACCGTACCACTTGCACAGCCGTGTGAAGGGCTCTTGCACGTGGAGCCTGTGAGAACTGAGCAAGGAGGTTGATGGCGAACGCGATGTCAGGACGCGTGGTGGTGGCCAGGTACATCAGAGATCCGATGAGACGGAGGTACAAGGTCACGTCCACTGTCTCCCCCACCTGTATAGGATCATCCACCTTCAGGGCATCCTGCCCATCAGGTGTAAGAGGTGTGGAAGCGGATGGCACTGCACCAAGGAGATCGCTGAAGCGCTCCCCAACGACTCGTGCGTATCGGGCCTGATGCAGCAATAGTGTCCGATGTCTGCGATCTTGCACGATCTCCATACCAAGAAACACCGATGCATGACCGAGGTCCTTCATCGTGTAGGCAGTCTGCAGGACAGCCTTGGCCTCCTTCACAGCCTCCAGGGATGGAGACACAATGAGGAGGTCATCAACATAGACCAGGATGGCGGTGAACCGCTCGGGTGTCAGTAGGATGAAGAGCGAGGGGTCTGCCTCGCTCTGTACGTATCCAACGCGAGTAAAAGTGCCTGTGATCTCCCGGTTCCAACACCGTGGAGATTGCTTGAGGCCGTACAAGGACTTGCGCAAGCGCCTGACCTTGTCACCGTCCTCAAACCTGGTGGCTGAGCCACGTAGATCTCCTCATCCAGAGAGCCATGGAGGAACGCATTGTTCACATCCATCTGGTCCAGTTCCCAGTCATGCTGAGCCATTACACCGAACAGAGCTCGAGCTGAGGTCATGCGGCCGACAGGGGCAAAGGTGTCAGTGTAATCGACTCCCTCAATCTGAGAATACCCCTTGACGACCAAGCGGGCCTTGTAGCGTTCCAGTGAGCCATCCGGCTTCACCTTCTTGCGAAAGACCCACTTGACATGAATCGCCTTCCTCCCAGGGGGAAGGTCGACAAGCTCATAGTCTCTGTGCTCTCGGATAGCGTGAAGCTCATCCTCGCAAGTAGCTCGCCAGGCATCGACATCCTCCGATGAGAGAGCCTCCCTTAGTGTGCCGGGATCAGGCACCATAGAGGGGGAACTCTGCGTGGCAAGTGCACACGCCTCAGTGTCGGGCTTGACGGCCACGCGATCAGCAGCTGCGTCACAGGCGATATGGAACTCGCGAGTGACCAGGTCGTGCCCTACAGGGCACGCTGGATGTACCTCTGAAATCTCGGTGCGGGCACTCAGGCCTAAGGCCTTTGTGCCTAGATCACCGCTCGCGATGCTGCGAGTAGAACGCCTGGGTCCGGGACCCGACGCTTGCTAAGCTCCGGAGTCCAGTGGTCGAAGGCGGCCACCGGGCTCACGGGAGTAACCGGAGGTCGAGGGGCGCACCGCAGACTCAGGGACGGGTACGACCGCAAGAACGGGTACAACCACATCTGGTGAGGGCTGAGACGAGGCAGCCGGAGATGCCGAGCGAGGAGATGAGTGTGTGGGAGACACAAGGCTGGGTGTGACAGCAGGCAAGGCTGGTCCGGACACTGAGGCGCGGGTGTCAACCGACGTAGGAACGGGAGTGGGCAAGACTGGGTGAGACGCAGAAGCAGGGGTGCCGGCAGACACAGGTGATGGTGCAAGAGGAGACGTGAGAGAAGAGGTACTTGTGGGGTGTGAAACAGGATGTACAGGCGAGATCTCGGGGCCGACGGTAATGATAGCCAGATCATCAAGGGTTGGAGATCGAGAGGGGGCTCAAGCAGACACATCAGCCGGACGAGGGATGGTCGTTGGCATAGAAGTCTTCCCCATCCGCCGAGGACCCTCACAGGAAGGGACATGGGCTGCAGAGAGGGATGTGATCGAAGTCAGGTCACGGTACGTGAGTGACTCAAAAAACAGCGCGTCACGGGACTCAATGACGCGACGGCGAGTGGGGTCCCAAAAACGCCAGGCCTTCAACCGCGGGGAGATGCCAATGAAGGCACACAGGCGACCCCGAGGGGAGACCTTGGACGCCTGCTCGTCCTCGGTGTACCACACGGAGGCCAGGGATCCCCAGACGCAAGCGAGACGAAGGTCAGCACGGTGGCCAAACCAGAGCTCGTACGGTGTAACATGGTCCGAAAGTGGACCATGCGGGAGGCTGTTCCAGACCCAAATCATGTAGGCGAAGCCCTCGAAGGCGAAACACTCCGGGAGACCGCACTCAGACCGCATGGCGCAAACTGCATCCTCCATGGTGTGGTTCCAGCGCTCAGATACACCGTTCTGCTGTGGAGTAGCAGGAGCAGAGACCTGGTGAAAAATCCCGTGCTCAGCAAAGAAGGAGTCCATTTCGCCAAGGAACTCGCTGCCGCGATCCCAGCGAAAAGCATGTAGCATGTGGCGAGACTGACTCTCAGCCATCACGAGCAAGAGCCAAACCGCAAGGGCGGCATCACTCTTCTGACGCAGACTATAGACCCACCGCATGCGGGTGAAGTCATCAGTCAGCGTTAGAACATACCGGCCCCTCTCGGACAGAGACTCAACTTGGAGAGGACCGAGAAGGTCCGAGTGGACCAACTCGAGAGGCCTAAGCGCTCGGGAACGCGAGTCAAGATAGGTGCACCGGTGCATCTTCCCCTGAGCGCAGAACATACAGTCGATCTTGGGTGGCTTCTCGAAAGAAGCCACGTCAAGACGAAGAGCAGGCTATGTCTAAATGAGCTTCGACACAGTGTCGGAGCCCACGTGACACAGACGACGATGAAGCAACCGCTGGTGTTCTGAGGATAGAACACCAGTGACAAAAACACGACTGGATGAGGAGGGAAAGCAAGGGGAGGAGGGCCGAGCGATACGATACAAATCATCTATGTCTGAAGCACGCAAGACAATGCTACGGGTGTCAGTAGCAGTCACGGTCGCTGAATCAGCGGTGTGCTCCACAGAGAGACCCATCAGAGTGCAGGCACGCACACAAAGCAGGCTGAGCTCAAGATCAGGCACAAACAACATGTCACAAAAGATACAAGGGGCCAGACGGACCGTCAAAACATACAACCCCCACACCATGGAATGGCAAGGACTAACCAGAGCCTGTACGAACAGAACGGACAGTCGTGATAGGACCAAGTACGACAAAGTCACTGCGACGGCACGTCATGTGATGGGTGGCCCCTGAATCGATGATCCAAGTGCCACTGGAGTCACGACTCGTGGATGTCACTGTACAATGAGCAATGGAACACTCGGCATCAGAGGGACGCTGAGCCGACAGTGGGGAGGAACAACGTACATCACGAAGATGAGACTGATGAATCTAGTCAGTGCAGTCAGGATCATCATCATCACATGCTGACTGTGCTCCCCCACACGCTTCATCACGAGCCACGGGAACGGACAAACAAGCATTCTGTGAACCACCCGACGATGACAACACACTCGCACCTCCCTGAAAGCGAAGCACCAGAAGATGAAAAAGCTCGGCGATGTAGCGGTCGCGTGGGTCCGGATCGCTGCTGCTCGCCGGTGAGGACGCAGGAACAGCTGCAGTCGTGGCCGCCGCACATCCCGAGGAGGGTGCGGGGGATGCGCCGGACGTGGAATGAAGAGCATGAGCAGCCTGAAGCCCATAGTTGATCCGCGCCCAGACAAGCGGCTCCTGGCACTCGGTGTAGCGATGGGCGCCTCCATAGTTGTAGTAGTACACAGAACGGCCACTGCTACCACTGGATGACGACTGCTGTTGATGTGATCCACGCTTCCTATTCTTCTTCTTCCCCTGGGCGGCTGCGGCAACGCCCTGTGTCTGCGTGGGTGTAGAAGGGGTCGAAGAGGAGGAGGAAGATGAGGTGGTCATGGTGGAGGTGGATGAGGGTGACTGCAGGAGAGAAGATGGTGGTGATGCGACGACTGCTGCAGCGAGGGAGGTCTCCTCATGCGCTACT
This sequence comes from Penium margaritaceum, assembly GCA_023375785.1. NCBI lineage: Eukaryota > Viridiplantae > Streptophyta > Zygnematophyceae > Desmidiales > Peniaceae > Penium > Penium margaritaceum. The sequence continues at coordinate 89,050 of SZWC01005979.1, forward strand.
GCTCCCTCACGGGCTGAAGTCACCTGGAGGAAACGCTGATGCGCCCAAGGAAGTAGCTGCAGAGTGGCTGAGAAGGGCTCGAGGACAGCGTCGCTGTACCGTGTGAAGATGTCAGTGCACTCAAGGCGAACTCCGAGCATAATCGTCCGAAGCGCCCACAGTTGTGTGCCTCCTGAGGTCCCTAGACGCGTGTAGATACGCATAGCGCGTTGCCAGTAATCCGTTGTAGACTCCGCAGGCCCCTGACAAAGCGAATGGAAAGCACGAATGTGTGACGCACGAGTAGCGTGCGTCTCTGCGACCAACAGGGATAACGCCAGATCCCAGCCTCCACGGGGATCGGCGCCGGTGCCTGTGCTAGCCTCGCCATGGAAGGGGCGGAAGTCGACGACAGTCTCGCGTGGCATGGCGTAGAGAAGTCCGCGCATGGCCCGGGCTGCTGTCAGTGCCTGTGCTGGGTCTGTAGACTGGTACGGGCTGTGGTAGTAAGGCCACACTCCCTCAGATGTAGCCCACACCTGAAACAGGATCTCCCAGCAGTCGAAACCATCCTCGCTGATGTACCGNAGCGAATGGAAAGCACGAATGTGTGACGCACGAGTGGCGTGCGTCTCTGCGGCCAGCAGGGATAACGCCAGATCCCAGCCTCCACGGGGATCGGCGCCGGTGCCTGTGCCAGCCTCGCCAAGGAAGGGGCGGAAGTCGACGACAGTCTCGCGTGGCATGGCGTAGAGAAGTCCGCGCATGGCCCGGGCTGCTGTCAGTGCCTGTGCTGGGTCTGTAGACTGGTACGGGCTGTGGTAGTAAGGCCACACTCCCTCAGAAGTAGCCCACACCTGAAACAGGATCTCCCAGCAGTCGAAACCATCCTCGCTGATGTACCGTGGAGGTGGTACCTCAAAGTCCTTAGGTTGTCGCTCCGTGGGGAGAGCAACCGCAGGCTGAGGAGGACGAGAGATGGGAGAAACTCCTGGGAGAGGGTGATCACCAGGGTAGTCAGGTGATGATCGTATTGGGATAACCGGTGGAGGTCGGGTACCCGTCTGCAGCTGACGGAGGCGCTCCTAGAGAACTCGAATCTCGTGCTCCTGGGATTCATCCGTGATGCCTGGCATGAATGGCTCATCGTGTAGTCGCTCATCATCAAGGAGGTCAACAGGTGGTGGGTCAGGTGGAGCGCCTGTCACGGGTGCCTGGACCGAATGCTGGATAGAGATCGCAACTCCAGCAGCTCCTTCAGAAATCCGCGGAGGGGCCGTGGACTGAGCGCGCAGAAGCTTAGTCAACGTGCGGATAGCGTCAGTCTGCTCTCTCTGGAGACGACGCATCTCATCCTGCTGGCTGCGCAGGTCCTCAATGGCCTGCGAGCGTGGACTCAGTACGCCAGACGAGGAGGAGGAGGGATCGCCTGGTCCCTTCTCCTTGCTGTCGGACAGGCTCATGTCGCCGCTCAGTATGGGGCGACGGATGAAGTTAGTCGGATTTAAAAAGCGTTAGCGTTTCTTGAGGAGTTTAAATGCTTGCAATATTTTACTGTCCGGCCAAAAATTTGACCAAGTATGGTGCTGACGTCAGCAGGTGGATGTTGACGTTAGCACGACTGATGACATCAGTAGGAAAAATTGCTCACGTCAGCTTGTCTCCCCTTTTTTTTCTCTTCTTCGCGAATCTGCACGCACGTGCAGCCGCTCTGCGGTGGCCGCGCGGACGCTGTGCGGAAGCTGCGCAGCAGCTTCCGCCCAGCTGCTGTTGCAACTGCGCTATCAGCAGTAGCAGCAGCTGTGTAGCTGCGGATGCAGCGGCGGCAGCAGCGGCTGCGCTGCTGCTGCTGCTCGCTGCCGCCGCCGCGCGCTGCTGCTGCTGCCGCTGCCGCGCTACTGCTGCTGCTATTGTTGCTGCTGCTCTGCTGTTGCCGCCGCGGCTGCCGCTGCCGCTGCTCCTTTGCTGTTGCCGCCGCTACTGCTGCGCTGCTGCTGCCGCTACTGGTGCTGTGCTATTGTTGCCGACGTTGCTGCTACGGCCGCTACTGTTGCGCTGCTGCTGCCGCTGCCTCTGCTGCTGCAGCTCTGCTGCTGCGACTGTGGGAAGGGCGGCTGCATTCACTGCAGCCGCCACACACCTCGCGTGGCGGTGCACAACGCTGTTGCTGCCTCAGCTGCTGCGATCTCACATGGTGGGTGGGGCTGCGTAGACGGAGACCGGTTGTCTCCAACAGGCCTCAAGAACTATGCTGCGGCGGTGACTCTCACTATTGCTGCTCTGCTGCGTCTCTGCTGCGCAGCTCAGTGAGAACTGTCTCACTGCTCTGATGCCATGAGAAAATGCGTGGAAGCTTCCTAGCACCGCAGCCGCTGACTAGGCGTCAGTGCCTCATCAGACGGTGTCGACAGTCACAGGTCGTACACACTACGGCACGAGTTTGGCTAGGAGACACAAGGCAAAGTATCAGAATGCTTCAATATAGCATATGTAGAGAGAAATGACAAATGACAGGTCCAATGCATAAGTACCTGCCACGGCGCACGGCGGGTGTCGCACACGGCAGTCCAAGAGCTGTCCTAAAACCGGCCCAACACCACTGTTTTGGCCGTAACTCTGCGCACACATGTCAGAATGCTACGCCGTCTAAACCTAGACGTGAAGAATCAAAAGATGGACGCTACGACTGGTCACATGCATGCATCCATCGACAGACAGTGAGCATATAATGCAAAAACATGCAGATAGGCCTCATGACCTATCTGCCGAAAGACACCTGCAAGATGTGGAAGACACAGCAAAGAGTCCCGGTGGCATCTAAGGCTCTGGTGCAGTGGTCGGCCAGCTCCAAGCTGGTAGTCCGCCGCCTGTCGTCGCGCCGGTGCCACCAGGGCCGCCCGCCTCAGGGATCTGCATGAGTATGGACACGGCCGAGTGGTCACAGTAAACTGTACAGGAACGGCACAAAGCACAACAGTATAAAGTATCAAGAAAAGACCATTTGATGTCCTTTCTCATGTCTTCTACATACACAATGTAACTTGTGGTACAACGGTGACATTAGTAACGATAATGTTTGACAAGAAAGGCTCAAATAATTTTCACATCGCTTTAGTGTAAAAAAAGATTCAATCTAAATCTAATCCAAATCAATAATGTAGATACAATGTCAGCTTGCAGAAATCATTACATGAAAAAAGTCGTACAAGTGCACACTGCCTAATGAAGATTATAATATAGCAAGAGAATCACAAAATCATCTTCTATTACATTCTAAATACAACTATCGTGCCTTTCAATATAGATTCATCCCATATCCTTTGGTACCCTACTCGGGAACATTAGCATCTCTGTTTTGTCCGCGGGGTTGATTTTCCTGACGTCTTCCCGTCGCACAACTTTTGTAGCGCGAAGTGTGCCACGTGGCTCGAACGTGGGTCCTGGCCTGTGGGCGAAGGATGGGATGAGTTTAGGGTCGGAGACCCTCAACTACCGCGGTTGTGGCCCAGTGGGCCAAGCTTCCCATCCGTTCGTTACATTTGGTATCAGAGCGCCGGGATTCGACACCCATTGTGGACACCGGAGGCGGGTCCATTCCTGTGTGAGAGGAATGTAGCGCGAAGTGTGCCACGTGGCTCGAACGTGGGTCCTGGCCTGTGGGCGACGGATGGGATGAGTTGAGGGTCGGAGACCCTCAACTACCGCGGTTTTGGCCTAGTGGGCCAAGCTTCCCATCCGTTTGCTACAAATTTGCTCCAAAAAATACAATAAAAGACAAAAACGCGGACAGCCAAGAGGGAAAAATAGGGTTACTATGTAACCCAATGAATCCGTTCTGTTTGATATTGAAGTGTTTGTTAATGTTTGCACGACGTAGGTATATTAGGTAACTTGGTATGAAATTTGGGTATATGTGACTTGCACCCAAAAAATCTCCGATGCCCATCCAGCCGCGGCCTTGACCAGCGTCACCCATCGGCCGTTGCGTGAACTGAGTAGAACATTCTGCGCGCATCTAGCGAACTCGCTTCACCGCTTATCCCTCGTGGGAAAGGTGGTGAACATCGCGCACGACCAAGGCTGCCTATTCATTGACGAACGGACAGTGCGTACGAGGACAGGGGAGGTGAGGCTGGCCCAGTTGTAAAAGTCGAACCGCACCTGCCAATGGAGACTACATGCTCACTAGGTCATTTCCTTCTTTTGGCTACATTTTTTATGATCCTACGAAAACTGCCTGTGGCTTGGCATCGTCCACAATCCTGGCCAAAACTTGTCGCCCAACCACATAATGAACGCGGATTGAAAGTGGCCTCATAGGGTGGTGTTAGACCATCACGTGATGGTCCTCCCACCAGTTCAACGGTGAAGAAACCATCAGTTTTCAAGAAATGGACAGGAAATATTCCTGCTTCCTTACGTACACCCACAGGGATCGCTTCTAATTTGAAGTGACATTTCCAGGTAGACCATCCAATCGGCAATTTGTTCCTCGGAAGAAGTCATCCATTCCATCAAGCTCAACGCTTGATGATACAGAGAACCTGCAGATTACCATCATTTGTCGCATCTTCCAGAATACAAAATTTGGAACTGCTTTAGGGTCACAGAGAAGGGGTTGCGTCCCATGATGGCTAAAACGGATAACAAGTTGGCAAGAGCCCATCTCGATGCACATCTAGTGCGGACGCGAACATTGAACAATCGAGCGTGAGGTGGCACATTTTTTCAATTATGGCCACACGGAGGCTGAAGGTAAGAGAATTGTGCAAATGTGCATTGTTTGCAAACATAACACAATGAAAACTTAAAAATCTCCACAATAACATTCAAACTTGAATAATCATCAAGTGCAAACAAGGGAGGGAACAAAAACGTTAAATTTCATTCTACCTCGTGAGAAACAAATCACTTCATTAAGATTTTCCCTCACTTGTACAATCTAGAAAGTTTTTTAATGAACTTTCTGGTAAAAAGCAAACAAAATGCATATTGAACATGTTTAGAATACATTTAAAACAACAGAAGTGTCCTTATGAGTCATCATTGGTCTAATAATCGTAAACATAGTAGTGAATTTTATTTTGAACTGCTACCTTTAGTATAAGTTTGTTATTTGAATGATTTTATTGGTTTATACAGATGAATACTCTACATAACATAAAGCTTACACTTTTCATTTTTAAAGAATAAACACTGTTGATGATAAATATCTTCCATTGAAATGGAATGATCAACTCAAATTGCCACAAAAATAAAAAAAGAGATAAAACCAACTTCAATATTCCAAATAATCCTTTTAGTTTTTCAATGGTTAATGATTCATAAGAAAAAACTGAACGTAGTTTATTCTACGTTGTTTCTTTCATTGTTTTACGAAGAAGTGTTGACTACATTACTCTGCCTTTGTCTTTAACTTTAGTACTTGTGCCGCAATAGTAAAGAAACATTATGAATAAATCATGCATTTCTGTATGTACAGTGATGTATGATTGTAATTAGTTTCAATAAAGTTATAATAATAACAAGAAAACATTGGTTCAAGGAAGATATTACATCCCTTTCTTACACCAAACACATGTTTCATATTCAAAACACACCTTAAAACATCTTCAAGTTTTTGTATAATTATTTGGGTCAATTATCTGCACTATCCTTTTCCCGTCGTTAGTTGTCATGGCGATTCTTGAAAGCAGCCAATGAATGCTTAGTTTGTGGCTAACAATATGAGGCAACATGCAATCCGCTTCTATCATGCCCAAGTTAGACCTAAGGCAACCTGTTTCTTCCAACATGGATGACGAGGCCAGGCCATGGCCAATTTGCAAAGGATGATCATAAAAATGGTCAAACATGTAAACTGGCCTTTTCCTTTAAGTCTTGTGTGAACAATGAATTACTTAGGACGTAGCTTGTTGGGGATGCATGTAATAGTTTGGCAAGTTCAACCATCATCATTGATCGTTTTTTTTGTAAAGATTCTACTCTAAATGTCTTTAACAGTGTGCACTTCTGTACTTGATCTTAGCCCATCCGAATGTGACTCGTGCGATGATTGTTCAACCAACCTAGTAAGTCTAATGTAGTGCACTAATTGCTGAACAGCATCAACTCAACCAATCTATTTCCACTAGTCACATTCAGTTATTTATAATTGAACGTTCGGTCAATGTGTACAGATAGAAGAATTCCCTCTGAGCTTGACCATAAAAACATGACACATGACTAGAATTGTCAATGACTGACAAAGAGCACACATTTTCCTTACTCAAAACATCCTAAATAATAGTAAGAAAATCCTATGCTTGGTAGCTTTCTCCCGATCATTTCAACCCCAAAAATCTGACCTTAGGTTCCTTGCCTTTGAAAGCCACTAGAGTCATTTGTCTCTACAATAGAAAATGGTTCACCATTTTCCCTACATTCCAAAAGTTCTTTGCTATGTAGCATTAATTCAAATTTGCATATCCCATGTACCTTGTGCTCATTTTCTACTTTGGAATCCACCCTATTAGATGTAATAAATTTCCAAATACACCAACAAATCATCTATTGTTTTGACTATTGGCTTGACATTTGGCTCATTTTCAATAATTGCAATTCTTGTTTTCTAATTGACCAAAAAATTGTCTTAGAAAACAAGTGTTTTTAACTCCTTGTATGGATTTTCACCACAGTTGATGTTTCTTTACAACACATGAGAACCTTTAGATTTCCATATCTTCGTTTTTAGAATTTTGACAATAAATCCCTCCATGCTTCAAGTTTAAAAGGTTTTTTTTTCAACATTCAAACCTTTGGATTTTTTAGATTATATCATAAAATGATATGAAAGGTGTCTTTTTCAATAAAAGTATCCAAATGGACACATTCTACAAGAATCCTTACGATTCAACAAATTTTTGTTATGTATTTGCTAGAATTACATGATAAACCTATTCCCTCTCTTGTTGTAAAAGCAAGAATCACCCACTACTAAAAACTAGACAGAAATCAGTGCCTTTGAGGCATTTTAAGCACATGAATTGAAATCCAAGACAAATGAGAACGTAGTTTTGAACATGGGGCTAGTCATAAAATGGCAAACAGACAAAAGGCAGCCGATGTTTTAAAGATTTGGGATACGTAGCATTTGTGTGTAAAGAGAGTGCAGATTCTTGCAGTAATGCCATTGAGAGTTTTAAGAAGGGCCCTGAAATCTGATTCTACTCTACCTCTACCCATAAAAAAAAATTATCCATGCCAAACATGTAAGCCCAAAGGTTCCCTTTACCTAGTGTATGTAATTTGTTTAATAAATTCTTTAACGTCATGGCCAATGTATTAGGTTGTTGTCATGGAGTGGGTTACAATGGTAAGAAATTAGGCACATAGGTATGTGAGAGATGTAAGACAACTGCCATGTCATCTTTGATGTCCCATGGCCTAACAAAGCTATGGGTGGCTTTGCATAAAAAACATGAATTAGATGTTCCATGTCTTGTAAGCTATCATCGGGCTCTCACATGTTTACGCCATACTTGGTAATTCTTCTTCATTGGCGGTTTCTTACGAATTTTTTATTGAACACGTGGTGATATGTCTTCCTTTAATTCATGTAGATGAGCACTTGAGACTTGGTAGACTTTGAGATGTCTCACATAGAAGACTTGATGGATGCAAAACGTCCTAGAAGAAAAGCTTAGAAGTAACAATTGTTCTTTTTTTTTCAACAGAAAGCAAGCCTTACCCCAAAGGATTTAACTTCATAAAAACATACCATTAGCACGTGCACTTGATGCTCATTCATACCTGTTATTCATTAGATCATGCCTTTTACCCTACATAATGACTACCAAATAATCATCTAAGATAACCTAAGGTCTTCAGAAATGTCTTATGTGTCTCATGTTTGACTTGAAAACGTATCAAAAGGTTCAAAACATGTTTTTCCTTCAAATCATGTACTTTGAGTGAATACGCGGGCATGTTCTCCACACAAAATCTAATACTGCTTTTCCTTCTTTGAGTGAGCTCAAAAATAGAATATGATGTTTTGAAGGCCTTAAACGTTTACATAATTATGTCTTAATGGAAGGCCTTAAACTTTCAGATTTTGTTATCACAAACTATTAGTTTCTCATAAGAATTGACTTGTATGGCTACTATAGTGGTTACATTAGGTGGAGGAAGAGCATTGTATCGTGAAGTATCATCATAAAGGAACACTATCACTATTCCCTTAGGTTTTACAAATATTTGTATGAAGATTAAATGCACCAAATGTTTTGGAGTGATGTGCTTTATGAGTATAACTTGGAATCACCCTAGTATAAGATACAAACCCATTTCACATTTCTTGGAGAAATTGCACCATGGCAAGGTAATAGCACATAGAATTCATATAATGAAAAGGCATTGTTCATCTTGTATTTTTTTAATGTAATTATTCGCATGCCTAACATTCGTTTTAGCTGTTAATTTGCATCTTCTCAAATATGGTGAATTGTTTTCTCAAGAATGAATGGGGAAAAATGTTTGAAGGATCCTATCAGGGTAGTGTTTGAATCCCTTTGCTACATAATACATCATGTGATATTGAAAGGTGTTGCTTCTTTAAAATGAAAAGCAGTTTTTCTTATTAATTGTTCGTCCATTTGTTGAAAAGAAAATTTGAAACGACTTTCATTAAACAATTGAAAGAACATTATGGTTATAATATTCACCATGAATCAAGAGAGCATTTCATGAAAACGTTTTCTTGTGTTGATGTAAGATGTGATCGTAAAACGTTCCATGAAGAACGACATGAATGAAATGTATCAACGACTTACATTTCCATTATGATTTAGATTTTCTAACACATGTTCTTTTCTCTTGTAGAAACACCATTCCCACATTGTAAATCCATGCCAGAAGACCAAAATCTCTTTTTTTTAATTGCATTGCCTCGGAGATATTGCCTAGCTCCACATCATGTACGTAAGTGGTTGGTTCCAATAGTGCATAGTTGTATGTATGTGTTTCTATGTTACAATTCATCTCATGATATTCTACTCATATGCCTATTTTTGCGCTCGGTGGTGTTGGCACGTTTGTGGAACATTTGGCAAACATCATGCAAGCTAAGGAATCCTTGTATGTTGAAGGATATAAAGAGATTTTTCAATTAATAGCTCCAAATACAATTTTGTATCCATCCAAATTCAAAGTCAATATATGATGAGTTGAAAAAAAGGAAACTTAAAAAGCCACTTCGTAACATTTCAAATCATTTATGGATTTGAGATAACGTTTTTGACATATCTCATACTCCATAATCATGGGTTGTACATAAAATAATTGAAAAACATTGAAACGTGCTAGTTCGACAATGGGTTTTAGAGGTGACTTTTAGTGTTTATTTCTAAGTTAATTTCAAAAGCAAATCCTATTCTAATTGAAAAAACTAAAAACTTAATTGTTTTTTAATTAGTGTGTACACTTCGAAGTTAAAATTGTACTTCATGTTTTTGGAAAAAGGGTGGGACCGCATGGAGTTCTTTTGCTATAGGAAGTGGTTAAGGTCTTTCATGGGTTTCTTCTTTGATTTGCATTTACCAACACAAATTCCATGTTTATGATGTATCATTTTGTGCAAAACTCCTTGTGTTTAGTGGCAAGAGAGAGACTCATTAGTGAATTTATAAACAAATGCTTCTCCATCTCCTGCTTTAGGTTAAGAAAGCTAGTGGCTTTTAGTTAAGTAGATTCCTATTGTTTAAGTCTTTGAAGTAAATGGGCTAGTCTTCTTCCTAATAGGATTGTTATGCTTGGATCGTAACTTTACAAAGATTTAATAACTGAGACAAATAGGATTTTGAGATTAAATGATGGTTTATAATTGTTGTGATATCATACAAACAAAAACTCAGATACAACTCTCAACCCATGAATACTAGCTTATTGTAAGTTGGTTGAAGTTATTCTGCTTGAGTCTTAGACATAGTCTTGCTACCATTGAGAGGAAGTCATCTCTTAAGTAGTATGAAGCATCTGATTTCTAATGCTACTAGAAAATCGATTGGTATACAAGAAGATATGGCCCACACAATCTTCCACATCAAGGGTTGTTTACCAATGATTCCCAAACAGTAGCTTATTTGAGATTTTTGATTTTTTTAATGAGGAATGGTGGGTTTATTACCATACATGAATGTGAGTTATAAAGATTATAGTTGGCCCATTTAGTAGATGTTTACGCTTATAGGTGAATGTTTTCACAGCCAAGAAATGTTTTTATTCAAAGAGCACTTTGTGTTTAACCATGATTATAGCTTTTGAATGTTATTGATGAAAGATAACATTTTTTACTTGTCACTTTACATGTTTTAAATGAGTTTTATATGCATGCATTGCAATGTTGTGTCATGAATGCATTTACATAGTGATATGTCGTACATTGTTGCACTCATACTATGTACTTATGTCTTCAAGCCGTGCATCTTGTTGCATTGATGTCGCTACTTATGCAAGGAGTACCCTACTTGCAAAGACAAGTGTAGCCACGCTTTGAATAAATGTTAAGTGTGTAATGAAATTGTTGGTTTGTATTCAAGTTTCATGGATTTAGTTTATGCATTCATTTCATGGATCATGGTGTCTCAGGATTTGCTCTGCATAGTTTGCTTTGTAAACTCCGTTTGACAATCATATCATGTAGCATGTAGATGATTAGGAAAACTGGAATTTTTTAATTTAATGGCTTTAACTTTAAACACTTCAACAATATCATATGAGCTTCATTTCTACCCTCCATCAATATTGATGATATCAAAACAATTCATCATGCAAACCATAAACGATTGAGTTGGAGAGATTTTTGTTGATTTGCTTCAATTTGTATATTTTCTGAAATTCTACTTTATGTTAATTCTTTTTGTGTTTTTTCTTCTTGATAAAACCATTTGTTTTTGTTTCTGTTAACAGTAGGAGTAGAATATGCATCTAGGTTCCCTTATGTTGAGAGTTAGGTTTACTCATGGTGTAAGAAATCAATGACTTATTTTAGAGCCAAGTTCTATTCAGAAGAAGAATAGTAAGCAAATGTTAAGCAACCATTAACGATGTTCCTCTTGCTTGGGTCTCTTTGGTCCGTAACAGTTGTTTGTGGAACGTAATCTTTAATCTTATGTATTATAATGGGTTTCATACTAGTGTTATTAGTGATGTAGTTGTGGAAACAAAGAGGTCATTACTCCTTGGGTAGAACAGACCAAAAGTCCGAATTTGGTATCTATACAAACTAAAATGTGATTTAGGTAGATCAAATATAACTAAAATATTAACATGTCCAAGGTCAGGTTTTTTCCACTATAGTTAGCTACTTACGAACAATCCTTATTGGTAAGTAGCTAACTACAGTGGAAAAGGATGGACCATGCAGCACATCAACACAACAAGACTTATCTTGCACTATCTTGTCTTACCCTGATACGTTAGGTTGTGGGTCATGCTCCGGCACACACTGTATGGGATTCCTTTTTCTAGGATTGTTGGAGCGCTCTAGACTCCGCGGGACTTATTTCTACATTGTTAGGATCTCTTAAGAGCTGAAGATGAGCTATGAGAAATAGAGGTAACTTCAGACCCGTTTTTTGGGCTTGCTCCACCCTGGCGACGCCACCACCCCCCTTCCCCTCCTCCGCATTTGATGACGTGCATGTGGGGAGTGTAGGAGACGGTGCACGAATGTTGTCAGGCATATTTGGCTGAACTGTGAACTATTGTTTCATGTCCACAAAGGTTCTTCAATCGCACTTCTGTAGAAGTCCCTTCAAACACGGTAATGCAAACAGTACACCATCATATGCATCCACGCCATACACTTGTAACAGAGGGAAGGGTCCGGTTCTGATTTTAGTGGCAACCAGCCCCGCCTCCCCCAACGAAGAAGTAGATGTGACGAGTGTTGGTGGAAGTGGATGACAAACATCGCATGAGAAACAAAACGTTCTACATAAGTGAACAAGTTGCTGCAATGCTTGCAAACCGTCAATGGGTTTGGATCTACACTCCATATGTCACAAACGGTGAACGATAGAAAAAAACATGATTATATGATCCTTATGAACAAGCTGACCTTTGTGGACAGCAAAGCCGAACACAGGAATAGTCGGGATTCCCTGGGAAAGCCCAACTACTTGGGTGTTGTATGATTACAAACAACTTAAAACATTCACTCATCATAAAGTATTGAAGTCATTCACCTTATCATTCAAGTTTTTTGTATTGTTGGTAATTCCACTTAAATCTTGAATTACGTGCACAATTGTATACACAAGTGTTTTTAAAACTCACAACACACACTCCCTTTCATACATCTCCTTATGCTCTCCCCATTTACACTTTCCCCCCAGCAAAAGCATGATCTTACAAATCACCAACAAAAACAGAACAAGCACATCACTCAAACTAAGACATAAGTACAAATCTCTACACACATACCATAGACCAAGCGATACACCTCCACATATAGTCTCCTCATACACTTACACCTGCATACCACCCTTCCCCCTCCACATAATGACCAAGAGAAAACCTCAAACACATATCACAAGATACACTAGTACAAATCTCTACACAAAAAAAAAACGCATCAACACATACACAATCACTTACATTCCCCACATACGCAAGCAAAAATCACTCACCAAAAAAACTTAAGACGACCATACACAACTTTATACCCCTAGTAACGACCCACACACCCAACAATACACATCCACTTACATTCCCCACATGCTTTTTCTACCCCACTCCCCCTCCATTCCACCCTTCCTCTTCCAATCACCACAAACAAATCTATGATAAAACATTCACACCAATTTACACAAGTACATATTTCTACACACATCCCATACGAAAATTGATACTCATCCACGTATGATTACCACATACACTTCCTACACCCAAGCCTCCTCTCTCCCCCCACTCGTATGACCACCATCAAACATAGAAAACGTTGTATAAACAGAATTGCACAAGTACACTTTCATATACACAACCTACACATCGACCCATACTTATCCACTTAAAATTCCCATATACACTCTCCACCCCAAACCCCCTCCTCAAAACCAGCACCAACCACATTAATGAAAGAATCATACACAAGTTCATTTCCATACACGCAACCCACCTATCCAGCCGTATAACTCCAAATGAAATTCCAATATGGAATTTCAATGTAGACACAACCATTCTCTCATGCACAAGTGTGTATATCTACATGAAATGCACACACCTTACAATACACCTCAACATACACTCCCCACATGCACTTCCACCCTCATAACCTATCCTCTATTCCTTACACAATGTCCACCAAGCAATCTCAAATGCAACGTGCAAATAAGTATACAAGTAAAAACTTCTACACACATCCCATACTTCCAGACACACATATCCACTCACACTATCAGCCTTCACATTCTATCCAAACACCCCCTATCCTCCCCAACCCAACCACCACCAACCTGTCTCAAGTCCATCACTCAAACCAACATACACAAGTACAAACGTCTACACACATCCCATACATCAAGCCATACACATCCACTTACACTCCCCACATCTTGATCCTACCTCCACCACCCCTCCCCCCCAACCCAACGACCACAGGCATGTCTCAAATCAATCACTCAACCCAACATACACAAGTGAAAACTTCTACAAACATCCCATACATCCCGCCATACACCTCCACTAACACTCCCCACATGCACTTTCCACCCCCATCCCCTTTACCCCTTCCTTGACCAATCACCACCGAACAATCTCAAGTGTAACACTGAAAAAAGGACACAATGACAAGTTTCTACACACATCCCATATGTCCAACCATACACATCCACTTACACTCTCCACATACATTTTCTACCCCCAAACCTCCCTCTCCCCCCACATAACGACCACCAACTTGTCTTAAAAACATCACTCAAACCAAGATACACAAGTACATATATCTTCACACAACCTACACACCCAGCAAGACTCATCCACTTACACTCTTACTTACACATGCACTTCCCACCCTCCCTCCTCCCTCCCTTCCCATGCACTTCCCTCTACTAAGCCGACATTGATCAAGTCACTAAGGAGTAACTTGCACGGAAGCTTCTTAGTGTACTAAATAACATTATACACACTTCATTTAGTGTATAAAAGACCTTTGACAAAACTCTACCTCCCACCAACGTGACAACTCGTGGTGATTCCAAAATGGAAAAAAGACGAAGAAAAAGGGGGTAGCAGTGAAACGACCCTTGCATGGTCCTTGTCCCCCCACGTCCCATAGTACAAACGGCACCAAGGGGAAAGATACCGGCAAGATTTCCTCTCCCTCGCTTCCATGCCACTGATGGGAACACAGGGAAGGAGAGTGAAGGAATACTTCCCCACTTTCCATGGCACCAAATGTGCCAAAGGGGAGGACAAGAATGTGATTTCCTCTCTTCCCCCCTACATGAGCGCCGCCGATGCCAAAAAGGAGGAGAGAGACAAGTATCCCTCTCCCTTCCCATGGCGTTGACGGCGCCAAAGGGGCGGAGGGGGACGAACTCCTTTCCCCCAACCTTGGTGCAAATGACGCCAAAGGGGAGAAGATGGACAAAAGTCCCTCACTTCCCTCTTTCATGGCGTTGTCGAAACCAAGGGCGATAGATGAGGGTAGATTTTCCCACCCCCCCTCCCTTCCATGGCAAGGATGGTGCCAAGGGGATGTTCAAGGGAGTCTCACCACCTCCTCCTCCCTCTTTGCCATGGCGTAGATGGCAACAAGGGGTAGCTTTTGGGAGAGTCTCCCCACTCCTCTTCTCCCCTTCTAAGGCATCGTTTGTGCCATATAGTTATGGAGGAACGCACCTCCCACAGTCAAATCGACAGGGAAGAGAGGGATGGACAAGAGGGAGCTTCCCCCCTCAATGCATTTTTGGTGAACGAGATGGCGTACTAGATGCATAAAAATGTATGAAAAGGTATTTTTCTAGATAGAGGATGTGTGCAAGTGACAGGAAATGTCGATGTTGGCTCACCCACCAAGAGGTGAAGTCTTTGATTCCCGTCGATTTGTTTTTTTCCTAAGCTTGATCATTAGCCCTAGGAAACATAGATTAAATCCTCATTTTATTCATTTTTAACCTCCATAAAGACCAGTATGGAGCTTAGTTAAAGCTCTCCAGTTGATGATTTCTAATTTGTAGTCCTAAAATTTTTTCCTCTTCAACAAGAAGATGAACACAGATAGTTCTCCTAACACACCACCGGCTGACTGTTGGAAGATTGTACGCTTGAAGTGCAAAAGGAAAGGGGGTAGTTGATGTGCTAAATTGGCTTCATTTCTTCAGGAATCCATAGAAGGAGTTATACATTGACTGTTTTAGAAAACGTTTCAAATAGTGAGAACATTTGAAATGGTGAAGTTATGTGCGATTAAACTCGAGCTTGAGGTCAAGTTGACCATGGGTTTTTGAGTGAAAAAATTTTGAAGCTCTTGTTAACTTAAGAAGAAAAAAACATGTCTTAACTTTCTTCGTTTGGTCCATTTGAAACCAGAAGAAAACACAAACCAACAGTTGTTCACGTTGTTCACAAAATTCACTTCAAAACGCTTTAACGCAAGAACTTGAGCACTAAGAATGCCTTGATTATTTTTGATTTACCCCTAATGTTAAGGAGTTTTGTGAGAAAACTCAAATATGCTTACCTTCTAAGAGAAAAACTACGGTAAACAAGTTTTCTTTACCCAAAAGAGCCATTACGCTGTACACGAGGTTGCAAAACCACAACACTGATGTACATGAGGAGAAAGCCTTGTTCCAACCAGAAAACAAAAGCATTGCATGTGCTTTGACCACTCGGCAATTCAACTACTTGCCGCAATAATGCAAAATGTGAAGACAACACACAAGGAGTGTTCATTGTTGGTCCTAGCGTTATCGGCCACATCATTAACAATGGTAACGATTGCACTATGGGCAGATAGTTGTTTGGTGTCAAATACACCATAAAAAAAGTTCTTATTCTAGTTCAATCACGAATGCAAAAAGTATCCATGATATCGATGCCGAACATACTACTCATGGTCTATGGAGATATGAACAAAGCACATGCAGATAGGGTATCTAAGTGGGTGTCAATTTCACCAAGGGGTAAGTCATGTGGGAGTAGATTTTGACTAAGCAAGGATGTTTGTGCCGATTGCACTCAACACATAGTTGATGGTGGAAATCCTTTCATTGTTGTTGATGGCAAAGTGCTTGTTGCACCTTGAATACATACAAGATGGAAAACACATTTATGGCATTTACGTGAATGCAAAACGCTCGATTATCATGATGTTGAATGCATGATGAACGAGTTCATTGGTTAAAACAATAACAGAAGTGGCGATAGCATAGTTGTCATAAACATGGATTGCATGATAGGCTTGAGTTACGGTTTTTGCTTTATCATGGGTGTCGTATGCACTACTCATACGAGTTCCAATCGCCCTATGGTCGAGAGCTGTCGTTGGACTAGCCATGTTTGTGCAAATTGTACAACACATGTTATAGGATGCCAATTGCACCTATAATATGGGTGTCAATTACACCCTGTTATATCAACTAAAAAGAACAAACGTACTCTTTGCCTTGTCCTGCTAGCTTGCGATCAACCACCAAATGAAAGTAAAAACTTATGCATGTAGTGGTTCTACGTGTAAGATCATCAAATGCGTTATTCAAAGCACCAAAAACACATTGTTTTATGTTTACAAGGCATCTCGATGAAGTTGAGGATAGTCATATTGTCAAATTCCTCAAAATAGAGAACCTTCAAGCATGTCTTGAGACAATCTTAGTTGGGTATAGAATCACATGTATGCCCGAATTGCGTAACAAAAACACATGAAGCCTAGTCATCACCGACACTGATGACCATTTACAGTTCAAAACTTCAGCCTTGTTGATATCCGTATGGAAAGATACATCCAGAAGTAGTACAAACCAATATTTTTGGGAAAACTTACATGTGTGACAAGAACAATTTCTTGAAATTTGGACCATGCTAATGGTTGAAAAAATCCTCCATACCCATGGTAAAAAGGCTTAGTCGGTTGAGCAAAACTTCCCAAACATGCATGTCGTGCATGGCCAAAAGAGGCTAGTGCTCATGACCAAGTGCAAGAGACAACCCTCTTTTCACAAGGTCAAGTTATGGAATGCATACCATTGTACTCCAACCAAGTGAAATCGGGTACACAGCAAGCATGGAAAACTTGCACAACAGGAAAAAATCCTTATCCATTCATTTTTGGTGCATTGACCGGGACATCACACTATGTATAAGTCAGAAGGACAAATCATCATAACAATTTTGTGACAGCTAATCAAGTAGATGATATCACCTGATGGTTGGGATAAAAATGGCGATACCATTTCACCAAAAAAGGGGTTTGGTGGGCAAAACATGTGTTCTACAATAGTCGCAAGCCCTATTGCGCTATATTGTTTAAAGGCAAATGTGATCATTTGATGACTAAGCCTCCATTATGAATATTCCATGAGATGTTAAACAGATCTAGTGTGCTGGCATGTTGCCTCTGATCTCTGAGAAATGACAGCATGCTAGCTGTCCACAATGTGTACTACATGCATAAGTATCTTTAGGAGGTTCTGTGTATCATTTTTCATGAAAAATGCAAATTTTGGTGTATGATTGAACATGTGAAGGATGATGTGGTTGAATAGAGTTTTAATTGTAAAACCATTGACTCCCTCTCACTTGATGAGTAATGGATACAAATTGTGGCTCTTGATTGGTAGTGAGAATAAAAGGTACGTGAAAGCACCATCAATATTTGTTCAAAAGAGAAGGGTAACTGCAGTTTCATGATTTAAATATGCTACAGGGGTAATGAATCTTCTATAAGTGTTCATTTATTCAAGACACCATAGCGTGGTGGTTGAAGGCTGCAAGGGTCACTTCCTAATGTTTGACAAGATCGACCAAATGGCAAATGAGAACAAATTAGAAAGCAACACCTTAAGTGTATTATCAATGAAAGAGTGAACATGTCATAGTTGTTCATAGACAAAAATGCGTGAACCGTAGTCGGTGACATGAGTTAATCCAAAGCTATGTGATGTTACCATTTTCGAGAAAATGGCCGATAATCCTTTTCTACTCAGATTTATAGATTACTATAACAATCTAGTTTTTTGATACAATCCAACTAGAACATACTTGTGATCAATTGAATTTCTAGATTTTGTATCCAAGGCTTGTGAATGTAGAGAGGATCTAAAAGCCAATAGCTTTATGCTACGTGTGTGTTAGCACATCTTGGTGCTTTAAGCGACCACAAGACAAGCCATAATCAACAGTAAGACAAGAAAAGACTTTTTTTTGTAGACAAAACATTGATTATTGAGGAATGTCTGAGATGGGCCATGAGAAACGATATTTCTCATCAGATTCTCTTGATGTTTTCGGGAAAATCTCAATGATTAGGGCACTATGATACGATACACTAGTCATGTATGTTATGTTTTGCAAACATCGCGGATGGATTCCAATCTTACCAAAGGTACGGTATAGCATCGGTAATGAAACATTCATGTGCCAATGAAGTTCAAATGTGATTTTTTGGATCAAAAGCAATCTCCAAGAGAAATCAAAGTGATTTAAGTGTAGTCAAACCACAATTTGATGGCCTAGAAGGTCATCAATGTCGCTTGGTTTTGGGGATGGTCCACTTGATGTAAACTTCCAAGTGCAAGTACAATACATTGTTCGATGTTGTAGCGTTGGTATCCACATTGCCGGTGGTTTGTCTAATGTATTGAATGAAGGTGATTCCATGTACAATTGCCTTGGATATGGCATAAGAAACATGATGTGTTGAGTGGAAGCATTGAGTGTATAAGTTAAAAGACATTGAAGTAATACTGATTGTTTGAACTTGGCAAACACAATCCATTAACGGGTTTCCAAATGTAACCCTTTCATTTAATTGCATAAACATAGAACTATGGAGGAGATGATGCTTTAAATCAAGATCATCTAGTTCAGAGCCTTGACGTATCTAATGATGGACGTTAATCACAAGCCCATGTATTAGACAACATCTCCCTTCTTGAAAAATGAGTGAAATCTTTAATAGGAAGAACAAGTTCACTCAAAAACCACGTCTTAAAACCTTGGTGCCTCTCGACCCTATGATCAGTCTATCATGCAAGAACATGGGCTTAGTGGGGCTTTGTTGAGTTGAGCCAAACAATTTAGAGGTATTGAAAGAGGTCTGGTAGACCAAAATATAATTCATGAACACGAGGTTGGAAATGGAGAGGAATGATTTCTAGATCTTGGATTACATGTATTGATTGCGATGGGGAGGTACAACCTTTGGACCAACCCCTCGGAAGAGATCATGTTCAAACGAGTTAAGATGTATTGTGTGGACATGGAATTATTTGTGTGGATACCTAAAAAGTTACTTGAAGGGATACTCCTTGTAAAGGGGACGGAGCCTTCACAATAACAACTTCTTGAACATGTAGTGCACACAATGTGGGAAACCATCCCATGTACCCTCTTCAAAACTTTGAAGATATCATTGATGATGTATTTCCCAAAAGGCATCGATTATGCAACTGATACACACGTGTGATGAACCTTTGTTGAAGGATCACCAACAATTGTGAAGAACATACATGAATCAAACATGTCTTATTTGAACAAGAGCCTAGAGATCATGTGATCACAACTGGATTGTTGCACATGAGTAACCATAACAACTGAAACCACACTTATGCCCTTATGCATTGTTTTGTTGCATTGTTTACATCATGAAGTACACAATGTTCAAACTTACATGAGCAAAGACGAACCGAGATCATATAAAGAAAATGTTCAAGAGTGAGTGTGAACCATTTTTAGGAGTAATAATGATCTTTGGAAGTATTCTTGGTTCTTCAGGGAGCAGAGATCATGGTCTTGCAAACTCGAATCCTGGAGTATAATAGGGGCCTAGAGTATATTTTGAATCCATCTCACTTAATAACAACTAGACTGATTCAAGATAAGAGGATTATTGCGATGGCTGCCGAGGTCTTGTTTTCACGTGGCTGTGCCAAATGGAATGATAGGGTTTTATGATACATATTTCCAAAAATGCATTATGCTAACTACCTTTGTTTGTGGCCCAATTTTTCTTAGCCAAAATGGCATAGTTAACCATTTTCCCTCTCTCCTTAGATGACTATTGTAACGTTGTGTTTCCACAATGAGTCGTAAAATGGACCACATGCGTTATAAAAAATTAGATCTTTCCGTAAGGAAATTTGATCTTAGAAGGTTTTAATTGTCCAAGAGATCAACATATGAAAGCTAAGTCTTGAATTATGTTTATGATTAGTTATGATCAACATATTCACTTGCATTTAAATTGACCCTATTCTTACTAATTTTCAAACATATACACAGGTGGTTACATATGGCTACATGTTTTATGTTTCAAAAGACATAACACAAAGAATTATACTTACATGGATTCCTTACTTCTTCCTCTTGAAGATAAGACTTTATTGATCAGGAATGTAGTGTTGTGTAAAAGGAGTTAGTGAAAAAGGAAGGTAGTACATATATATCTCAAAAGGAAATCCTTTTTTTATTTGAAGGATACCTCCTCATTAACACACTTTTCTAACTCCATCAATCATTCGTGAACATTTGCCGGCATTGGCTTGCATCCCTTTGGGTATATCAAGTGCTAGAATGTCACATTCTTCAGGTTTTAAGACTAGTTACCAATTATAGTCCATGTTAGGGAGAACATGTGGCGGAGTGATTCCTTACTACAATAGATGCGTAGCATATCTCTCATGAATGAGACCATTACTTGCAAATGGTTTGTTGAATGTATTATAGCATACTTTTATGTTATTCTCATGCACGTTATGTGCTTGTTGTTTTTATAGTTTGGTGATTCAATCCTTCCTTTGTAGTGGTGCCACGTGGGCCATGTTATTGTGCTCCAAAAATGTTCTATCATAGACCAATTCTGGAGATGCCTTAAAGGCTCTGAGGCTTGGATATCCATACAGGTCATAATACTTGGTAACATGACACAATAATCTGTTTTCAGACAATTTTCCCCTCATTGCCTGCACGGCTACTTTTTAACTCTACGAGTGTCTTAAAATTTCACAATCCAAGCAATAGCAATTGTATTTGGCCATTTCTTGATCGACAAATATCTTGAGCCTCTTTCTAATAAATCATGAAAAGGCACAAAACGTGGTGTTAATGCAGATTTGTTTTTCCTACCACGCATTCAAGCAATTAAAACATTAGCAAAATGTCGTTGTGGCTCCATTCAGGCAGTCACTATGCTCCTTAGTACAAAAACTGCTCCCATAAAGCTTCCTTATGCACTAGGAGGTGATGTGCAACATAGTGCAATTTTGGTATGATGTTTGCATGACCAAGTAGAAGGAATAGTTCAAAGGTGTGTAGCTCGTCGGTAATGAGTTACTAGAATAGATTTTGGTGTTGAATTATCCTCAGGTGTTGTAGTATTTAGAGTATAATATCACATTCAAGTTTTTGATGCACAAGTTTATCAACACAGTTGAGGCCATGCACAACAAGGGCATTCTCTTTTCCATGGCTAGCCTGAAAGTGATTATGTTTATAATCATAGTAGACCTTGACATAAAAATGCATGGGGTCAAGTCTGTGTTTGACATGTTCTATTCTAGTTGATGGAGTATTTCTCAAGGATGGGTTGTAGTTTTTGGTAAGTTTAAAAAAACATAACCATAAATGTTTTTATCGCATTTCAAGTTACATTATTTGTCCATACACTGCTTTGCCTTGTTCTACACAAATGATTACTGTTTCTTGAACACTAGAAACAAAACAATAGTAGGCTCCTTAGTGATTACATTTTTTTACTTTGATCAATACGTTTCTCGATCTAATACAAGCCTTTGTATCCATTTCTTGTGAGGATGTGCATACATGAACGGACAGGCTTAGCTGAATAAAGGTTTGACAATCGTGATGTTGAACATGTCATCACTACTTTCAAATTTTGTTGTGGATATGTTCTATTTAATCTCCCCCTCTATCTCTCTCTCTCTCTCTCTCTCTCTCTCTCTCTCTCTCTCTCTCCCTCCCTCCCTC
>SZWC01005979.1:111286-137870 GCA_023375785.1 Penium margaritaceum
TCTCTCTCTCTCTCTCTCTCTCTCTCCCTCTCTCTCTCTCTCTCTCTCTCTCTCTCTTTGTCTTGAATGTGTGCACATTCAACTTACCACCATCACATGTTGTTTTCTGTGGTTTGTCAAATATTTGTTCGTGCATCTCTGACATTGTGATGATTGTTACATTGGTTTTCATGGGAAATTCCATTGAAAGATGTCAATTTGAGGCGGCAACCATTGAAAGCAGAATACTACGATGGAATAGATTTCCCTGAAGTGTGAAAGTGGAACGGTTGAGGTGGGCTTTCGAGGTGACTTATCATCTTAGTACTGTTTTGAATTTTTTTTTGGTTGTCGGTTTGTGTGGTTTCTTAATGCTATTTTTGTTCTTTTGTGTTTTCTTTGTTTTGGGAGGTTGTAAGCAGGTACTGAGCAGGTTTTTGCTCTGATTTTCAAAGGTTCTGCCTTTTTCTTTGCGATGGCTGACAAATCTTTGGTTCCCTTTTTGGATCACCATGGACATGCTGCGATGTTGCTTCCAGCATGCGCCGCGGTTTGTGATCTTGATTATGCGTATCCTGGACTGACGTGACGTCGTAGGATTGGAAAAGAATTCACAGGACTGTTGAGGCCCACTCATCAAATCTTCGCAGCATGAGACGGCAACACTCCGTCCACGTGGTTACAAAGTCCCTGAAATGAATGCTCCTGCCGGTGCTTTGGAGGCCAGCGAATCAAGGGGCTCCGGTCACGAACCTTCTGTGTGGGCACAAGTATCGGAGGGAGTGCTGTCGCCTTACTTTTCCGTCGCTAGTTTCACGAGTCCTCACCGCTTTCGACTGCGCGTACTTGCAGCAGCCAGTCTGGGCTCCAGCTTTTAAGGAGTATCCCTTCCCTGGCATGATGGCGCCAACCCCTTGGACGACGGGAGACCCAAAGCAGGCATAGGAGGAGTTCTAGGAGGGGGGGGCGTGGCGAGGAGGATGACACAAAAATGGCGGGTCTTTTCAATTGTGGCCTTAACTATAATTATCCTTCCCGAAAGAGCATTGGCTGGGCGTCATCATCCATTCATTTTGTCGCTATTTCACACTTGGCCATCATGCACAAGTTCTTTCTGTAACCTTACAGTGCTAGCCATAATCGGGCACGATGTAACATCTCCCTTTAACTAAAGCCACAACTACTACCGGGCCATAGCAATTTGTGAAATGGCATTGTTGATAATGAGAACGGAGTAGACATGCAAGGCTCTCCACAAGGTATTTCTCCTATGAAACAGCAATTTCATTAGAAAGGGAATGAACATTTTTGCTGAAATGAAGTTTTAAATGGAACATTTTTGATACGGTACCATGAGAAACAACCTCTTCATTATAAAAGTAGAGATATCATCTATATCTCATGACACATATAAAAGTTGTGTCATTTCATAAAATGATGAAATGACATTTAGATGAGACAACGAAACGACAAAGGCAAAAAACAATTTCAGAATTGCATGTATCTACAATGTTAGTGACGCAGTCTAATGTCTAGTTTTTTTTGCGGTCACACATCATTAGTATCAAGACCCATCGTCGCAATGTTTACCAACAAGACAACTCGATCTATAGGTGGACTTGGGTGAATAGCAACATGACACCTTCCATTGATTTGAGCTCATCATAACACCTTCACCACAACAGAAAGATGGTTTTCAGGACACTAAGAAGGAAGGCATATGCTGTTTCAATAAGGGATACATACATTTACACCAACTAGACAACCCAATCTATAGGTAGAGTTGGGTGAATAGCTACATGATACCTTCCATTGATTTTAGCTCATCATAACACCTTCACCAAAACGGAAAGATAGTGTTAAGGACACTAAGAAGGAAGGCATATGCTGTTTCAATAAGGGATACATACATACACACAAACGAAAACGAGGGTTCATCAAAATTGTGGTTTAACAATTCGGTGTGTGGTTGAAGATATGTTCATATAATGCAATTATTCACTCACCCACCCACATACGACGTGATGTTATCTTAGATACTCATTTGGTGCCTCAATGGAATTCAGAAACGTTTTGTGATATCATTATTTGTTGTTACCATGGGCATTTAAAAGTGGTTAAATGATCTACAACAACATGAAACTTTGATTTCAGCCTTTTTTCTTTGCAAGGAGGGATAAATATACTGAAGATAAACGACAAAGGGCGGTTGTGACCACATCAAAGGAGGAGTGGGAGAAGGAATTTGGGTAAATCTAGCCTTAGGCATATTAGACCTACACGATATTGATGTACTCAAGCTTTATTCATCCATCACGAGGAATAATAGAAGTAGAAATTGAAGATATTCTCTTGAATCAAGACTATGATTTTAACATCTTAGACAAGCAAAAACTTTCTGGATGCATTATCATTTATCCAAACGAATTTTGGTAAGATCATTATTTTGACGCTTAATGGTACCCCTTAACATCTTTTGGATTAAATCTTTGTATTTATATTTAGATATGAGTATTTTATCTTTCATGAATATTGTTACCCATAATGTTTTAGTAATTATAGTCATCTTAGAACGGTGTCGTAAAATACATCTTCTGTTTTTAACTTAGTATTTAGCTCTCAATATATTTCATGCTTTTGAACCTAAAACTATGAGTATAAATAGTCAATCTTGAAAATAATGACTAAAAGAAAACATCGTTTATAATGAATAACTCAATAAAAAGGGTTAACAAGTTTTGTTAGTTTTCTCCTTCATGCTATGAAACTAAGTTAACAAACCCATAATGAAAAACAATACTTTGCTCATGATTACATTAGTTTTCATTTCGATTACAATGTTTAGATCTTAAAAGGCGATTACAACGTTAAGTAGTCTAAACACAGTTTTTGTTTTCATAAGCAATTTTGAACTTTCTTTAATGATGATAAACATTTCTTTAACATATTACCTTTTCCATTCAATACACTTAACTGATCTGTCATAGTAGAAAACCCGAAGTGTGATCTTTAAGTTTTTTTGGGTTGTTTATGTCCTTACAACATTTTTGCATTATCCCTTTTCCTTCCGCCATTGTCTTGGCCATATCTGGCAGAAGGTGCCATCACATGCTGATTGTGCCTTGTAATGATAAATAGATCTCACTTGTGTGATGGCCATATGTGATATCATGCAGGACTTAAAGGCCAATACGGTTTACAATTCCAATCCATCGCAAGCATTGCAAAGGATAGTCCAATTGTTTTCCAAAAGACATAGAATGACCAAAAGACGAGATAAGGCTCCATGTCTTAACTAATGATGTGTACATAGTCTGAAGATGCACTCACAAGAGTAGGAAACAACATCTTTTGCTTACACAATACTTGAGATATGAGTTACCCTGACTTTCAGTTCAATTCATATCAGTTTTCTAGCTCCTAGGGATGTGTGAAGCCTTGTGGTTTACGAACCTCACAAAAATCATAAACATATCACTTTAGCCTTTGCACAATGAAGAAGTCACCCAATAAGTACGAACAAATTCAATGGCCACTAACTCTGTGACATCTTACTCATATCACACCATGTATAGCAAATCCCCATCTTTTTGCTCTCCCCAAGCTAAAACATTGCTAAGTGAGGTTGTCATCACTAGTTATTAATGGAGCTCCCTACGTTGCACTCTGATTCCTCTCTTAAGTGGTGTGACAGGCAAGTGAGAGTCATCGCATAACATTTCCTTAGAGTTCTACTGAATTCCACCGATTGGTGACATCAAGTGGTCCGAATGATAAGTGACAATGCAAATAGCAGGTGAATGTGGTAGAACAATTAACAAATGGATCTCAGAGTGTGATAACCTTTACTCTGAGTGCTCTCCCATTGCCAGTTGCTCCAGGTAACACATTCGCATTTTGAAGGTCGTGAATAAGGAAGGTGACTTAGGAATAATGTCATGCACGTATGAAAAGGATGCCAAGGGTTCCACCATTAGCATCACAACAACAGGCTCAACCAGCTCCTATGCCGCAAGCCCATGGAGCTCAGCCTATAGCGGTTGCACGATTGGCTCAAGGTCAGCTGTTCCCAGCTATACCCATGAAGCAGTATCCTGTTCTTGTCAAACCATTGGCAAGACAAAGAATCCGATAAGAACGTCTAGAGATCACAGTGCCTTTTGTAGTGGCATCCTTCCAGCTACACAAGATCAAGGTTGACAATTTTGACGGAGTGAAATTCCCACACTGGGTGCACAAGTTTAAAAAGGTTGCTTAGATTAAACTTGCATGGGAGTTCTACGATAGCCACTACTGACCACAACCATTAGGGTCATCACCACAAGCAATGGTAGAGTTGAACTACTTCACTTAGGCTTCATACATGGTGCTTGATAACCAACTCATTCTGCGCATCCTACAAGCAATTAAGTCGTTCGAGGGATTGGCTGAACCTCTTGAACTTGCTTGGTCTTATCTGCTCAAGACATACATGGTTAGAGACTCAACCTTCAAGCCTCACCTACTTATAGATTTATCGCACATCAACATCACCAACTTCAGCAACATAGAAGACTACATCAACAAAATGAAGATCCTATATGATCAACTTGTAGTAACGAATGCTCCAATCTCCGACCTTCCTTCTTAGTGGCTTGTTAGGAGACTGGGAGAGTGTAAGGTATGTGCTAAAGTTCAAGCAAGAGTCAGAGTTGAGAGAGGTGTATGTGTGCAAGACATTGCTTACATAGCATCACGATTGTAATCTTGCAAAGGAGAGGGTCGGACTTCTGTCCAACACACCTTCTTCTGTAGTAAGTGCAGCCCACGTCAACGCAACTCATCCATCATTGAAACCAACCCATGATGGACTCAGCAACGTCCTAAGTCACCACCTGGCCTAGTCCAAATGCCAATAATCACAACGGTAAGTCAATGCTTTATCTCTTGTCTTAAGAGCAGAGCACCAAGTAAACTGGGTTGCATCATTAATGAACACAAGAAAGTTTTGGACACCCGAATCTATTGTGCCCACTGGAAGTGGTCCGCAAATGTCAGTATGGACCAACTTGAGCTTGCCAAAAATGTTGCACTTGCTCTCGAGCCAAAACACTTGTCGTGGCAGTTTTGCCTTCACGTAGGCCTCGTAGAGATGAGAAGTGCTCTCAAGCGGAAACACTTGTCATGAACATACTTCTCCTCCTTCATGGTCTTGACTAGCTAGTAGCTGATGTGGCCTAATCTCTTGTGACACATGCTGACATCTACACCAAAATATTGGTGTTGACTTGGGGAAACAAAGGGAGACTTATGGGCTTCAGCTTTGGGAGGGCTGAATTTGAGTCCAATCATGCTGCATGGCAGAAGACGGCCCTTGGAAAAGACTTCCCCTTCACTATTCTATAAGGTGATGTTGTTGCCATTGCTCACAATGTGAGCTCCCCTCTTCATGAGCTTCCCAAGTGATAGTAGGTTGACGGCAATATCAGGGATGTACAGAGCCTCTCCAAGTTTCACCTAAGCTTCGTCATAGCCTGTCACTACCACTCTGCCTTTTCCCAAAACTTAGAATTGCTTGTTGTTGGCAACTTGCACAAACCCCTTTGTGCTCCGGTGGAGGTCCTGGAGACAAGATTTGTCAAATGTGATGTGTGATGTGCACCCACTGTCGAGGTATCACACATGTGGTGAGGAAACAAGGCCATTCCTCTGTGCATTTAAGAGTTGGAACGTGAAAGCTAAGTAATCAAACTCTTTCTTGCCTCTATTGTTTCCATTATTCATTGACTCTTGAGTCTCCTTCTCCTTGTCACCATCCTTCTTCTCCTTCCCTTTGTCTCCTAGATTTTTTCCTTGGTAGCTCTTTTGCTTCTTTGTCAGCGCCTCATCTGCAATCCACTTTCTATAGTCTATTTTGTATAGCCAATCTTCTTGGAATAGTGACATTCTACTGCAGGTCGTGATCTTTTACGTTGTGTGATAAGGAAGAGCACAACCTTGCCATAACAACATGCTCAGTGTTGAAGGAGGACGAGGTCGTCATTAATGAACTTCCCACTACATACCTTGCTATACTGGTTTCACGCCCTTTGAAGGAACTATCATCGTAGCCAAAGATATTACAAGAAGCTCTAATTGCTGAGCATGCACTAGAGTTGAAAACAACACTTGATGCAGAGTATAATAATCTGATGGAGCAAGGAACATGTGAACTCACTAAACTACGAATGCGAACACGACCTGTGGAGGTGAAGTGGTTTTTTTGCATCAAGACCAAGGCCAACGGGGGAATTTACAAGTTCAAATCCCGACTTGTTGCGAAAGGCTTTACACAGCTGGAAGAAAATGACTTCTTTGAAACCAACGCGCTTGTAAGCTGGTACACGATAGCATGTATCATGCTTTCCATTACAGCAGTTGATGACTATGTTGTGCAATAGCTTGATGTAAGAAACACCTTCCTCAATGGAGAGATGGACATAGCTACCTTGAAGAATCAGCTTAAAGATATGATGAGGGTAGTGGACGTGTGTGCAAGCTGGTTATGAGCCTTCACTCATGCCAACCTTCAAGTTTTACCTTGGCATGAACATTAAGCGTAACCACGACCTACGTATCTTAGAGCTGAGCCAAGAGACCTACTACACAAAGGTCTTTAAACACTTTGACGTACGTGATCAATGCGTACAAACACCCTTAACCGTGCAGTAGTTCATGCATCAGGGTCAAAGGGGGAGGAGTGAGACCGAGTATCAAAACAGAGTGGGGTTACTCATGCAAGCTGTGAGTTGCACGCGATTGGACCTACAGTATGTTGTGAGGAACCTTGCACGTGGGAACGAGATCTGCACAACCTCGGCTTGTAAGGAGCTCAATCGGGCCCTTATGTACATGAGAGCCACAGAAGACGCAGCACTACGCTTTGGCACCTTGAAGGACCTAGAGGTAAAGTGCATTACTGATATAGATTTTTGAGGCACAAAGGAGGAGCGACAGAGCATTAATGGCTTCATGTTTCTTCTCTTTGGAGTTGTAGTCTTATGGCCAAGCAAACGGTAGAAAATCATCACACTCAGCTCTGCTAAAGCTGAGTACGTTGACGCAACATCAGCCACACAAGATGTGACCTATCTACAGCCCTTCTTCACGACATCGAATTTATGCAATAGAAGCCCACTGAATTGTGTGTCGGCAATAAGTCCACAATTGACCTCGCAAACTCCATTAGATTCCAAGGACACACAAAACACATTGAAGTTTGCAACCACTAAATCTATTGAAAGGTTGTTAATGGCAGAGTGTGGCTTGTGCATATGCCTGGTTCAGAGCAAGCACCGGACTTCCTAAAGACATCTTTTGTCGCTGCGCTGTCAAGTGAGGACTCACCTTAAACGCATTGTTGAAGTATCGGCGAAACCACGGCAAGCTCTCTGGCATGTACAAGTCAAAGATTCACACCCTTAGCATGACAGTGAAAACCTGTGGCGACCTGCATAGGTGCTTCATGGTGGATGGACCATGCGGAGTACATCGTGCAGTAAACAGGGGGAGAGGGGAAAATGAGCATGTTGTCACAAACACTCAAGCTCCGTAAGTAAACTATACGCCGTCTCTTGTATTCCAGAAGCAATTGGCATTATACATCAATAATAAAAACTCAATCTGTATCTTAGACGAAGGCTTAAATTCTCAGATTTCAAAGCTAGTCGGTGAGGAAGCTGGAACATTGCACAAATTTCACGTTTTCAATGTGTCGATTTCATCAGCTTTGGCGGCATTGAAACTACATGCTCATGGCTCTTTGTTTACGGAGGATCAGCTGGATGCAACAGAAATTCATCATCACCAGCTTCAAAATCAAGAGCAACAAGCAGCGATAGCTTGAAAAATTGTGGCATGCACCTTTTACAAAAACCTTTTGACCACTCTGCTACCGTGGCTAGCCGTCGCTCGAGGCAATGATGTCAGCAAATTGTCGCAGTTGCATGGCGCGATAAAGACACGACGTCAATGCTAAGCAGCGATTTTGGAACGTGAGGTTGGTCTCACGACCCAAGCTTGCTCCCTCACGCTAGCGACATCTCGCTCACGCAAGTGAACAAAGTGGGCAAACAGGACCCTACGGCGTTCCAATCCAGAAGCCGCGAGGTCACCGCCTCCAGCGGTGCTGTAAGAACAAGTGGTGCAAATGAAGGACAAAAAGACGAAGTGACAACTGTGGCATCTAAAGAAAAGCAAACTGGTGCAAGTACGGCGGGCAAAGCTCGAGACGGACCCTGAGGGACGGAAACTCACCTCGAAATGTTGAAACCTAGGACACCAAAAGCTGTGAGCGCAACCAACTCATTGTCACGCCGACCGGTGGCAACGGTCAAGTTTGAGGTTGTGGAGCACTGCGCACAAGGGAGAGAGAGTAGGGTGGTAGAAAGCAAGGTCAGACAGTTCCAATCGAAACGTTGTCGGTGACGAGTAGCTCGCCTCTCATGAGTTCAAGTTCGGCCGCCATGACCAGTTCCACCACTACACGACCATCCGGCAGAGGAACAAGACGAAGGACAACGCTCATCAGAAACAAAAGCTGAAAACGTTTTTGACACGAAGTACGGCAAGGAACACCTACGCGACGATAAAGGAGTTAAGTGGACCAATGTTCTCCTGTTAGAAAGTGCACTCCTACGTAAGGAGGAGTGGACAAGGGCAGAAGGTCTTCACCAAACGAGTAAGAGAGAGCAACAAATGGCAAAATCACCGTCAATGTGCCACTGTGCACGCAAAGATGAACAGTTTGAGTGCCAAAATACCTTTTTAAACTCCACCTCCAAGTCAGGAAAGGCTAAGAAATCATCTTCTAGCGATTTGTCCCATCCTATCACCTCGACTGGGACCTTTCCAAGACATGATACCTCACTTGCAACCTTCCCATTACAAGATAACCTGTTTTTCTGTCCTGTCACAAGTGGGAATTTCACGAGCGGAAGTCAAAATCAAGGAGGTGCTAGGAGTTGACAATCTTCATGAGAAAATGACCATTGTGGTGCCTAAAGCCGTTCCAAGCCTCCCCTGATTTTAAGGATCACTGTTCGAGCTCGGACAAGAACCGAAGGAGACCCAAACTACGTTTTACAGGCACCCAGAAGTTGCATTCAAGGTCTGAGAGAATTGTTTCTGCCCAAACTTCCTTTTTGAGACTGCAACTTCCTACAAAGATGCCAATATTCCTCTCATTGAACCAGCTCTTATGGCGATCAAAGAAATCATTGAATTCTTTGCCTTTGAGTGAAATGGACAAGATGCCCATCATCACCAGCACACTTATCAAGGGGGAGTGTTGGAGTGAAGCGATAATTACATTCAGTTTATACTACAACCGGGCGCATTAGTTTCTTGATTTAAAGGTTCTTAAAAGTAGTTGCAGAATTGTCTGTGACTTGCTGGGCGTTTTCCACTTTACAAGGTAGTTGACTACTGGTTTAGTATCCCAAGTGATGTGTTCATGGTTGGGAGTGTAAATATCTACGTTGAAAAGCTCAAGAGAGACGTGAATACCTTGGTCTTCTCACCTTGGTGAGAAGACCGAGGTAGTCAACGCGTGAGAAACGACAACTCAACAACTGCCTTAGAAAAGGCAAGTTGGAGGATGCAACCTTACGAGGTGTACACATGGCATTATACAGGTAGTACCAAGGTCGTCTGAGCTAGTACACGACCTCATTGATGAATTACGACATCATCAATGCATCTTTCAATTCTTGGCAACGCTTTACTACATCACCAAGTGATACAATTCAGACTGCTACTTACGAGGAAGTGGAGGGGACTAGTCTCAACCAATTGTAGCTGCATAATAGGAGGGGCTGGAAGCCGTCACATTCTATCTCAGCATCCTGGGGCATCTGAGTGTCAGCTATTGCCAGCAAAGTCATCCTTCTAGCTTTGCACCCAGTCCTACATCATGCTAGAATTCTCCTCTGTCAACCCAGTGAGCCTGGAAACACTCTCAGCTTAGCAAAGAGGGGCCTTGACTTCTTGAAGGCCTGTCTACCTGCAAGACATGCCAAGACTCTTGTCCAGGGCTAGACGCCTG
This sequence comes from Penium margaritaceum, assembly GCA_023375785.1. Lineage (NCBI taxonomy): Eukaryota > Viridiplantae > Streptophyta > Zygnematophyceae > Desmidiales > Peniaceae > Penium > Penium margaritaceum. Next base: position 121,329 of record SZWC01005979.1, read on the forward strand.
GCAAGACGTTGCGCCGAGCTTCAGCTAGGAACATAGTCAAAGCTTTGTGCTGTACATATGCTATTGTGAGGCTAGCACATAGAACTACTCTACATGTACTTTTGTGTTTTCATAATATAATGAAATGCCCACCAAAAAGCTTATGCATTTTTCATAGTATAGCATGTACATGTCTAGCTAAGCACATTAGCGCCTGTTATGTAAACAAGGCCTACTCAACCTTTGTTTTGGGCGTGAAGAAAATTCACAATTGGAACCAAGAGTGCAAGTCGAAGAGAGTCAATAATGAGAAGGTTGTTGATTTGAATATATGAATAATGAGAAGCTATACAGGTTTTTCAAAGAGTGTGGAAAAGGCCCTCTTAAATTGTGAGGGAAAGAAATATGGCATGAGCGAGGGAGGAAAATGCAACAAGTATAGCATGGTGTTCGTAAGATTTAAGGTTCAGAGCATGATTGAGTGGAACATTTTCTTTTTGCGGCATGGTGACACTACGGTGTACCTTTGTGCATGGACAAGGAGACATGTCATCTAGAATCAATCATAATGTGAGTAAAACATAGAGATTGTAGTAAACCAGCAAGTAGTTGAGGTTGCTATTGATGTGGCCAATGTTGCTCTACTCTTATGGCATAGCGAATTCCCCTCCCCACTGCCCCCACACCTTCAAATGTTAGGCTATTTACTGAAGGGCATATCATAGCTTTCTCACAACTAATACTTGGCAATTATGATTGAAAATAATTGAACTTGGTGTTAGCCGTTCACTGAGTCGGCACAAGAAGCACTTGACAGCACTTGGTACGAACCGCATGGAGCTTACATCAAAAGTATGTTTTGATTCTCAATTGAGCAAATGTGGTGCATGTTTAGTCACATTTTCCTTTTGTGAGTTCATCACAATAGCAAATCAATTTCTTCCTTGTTTGATAATGCATGTTCCATCTACGTTCTTGAACTGACCAAGGTTATAGAGCCATAATGCATGTTTGCCTCATCCCGAGTCTCACGACTCAAGATGAGGCACCACACGCACAGACATATCAGGTTCCTCCCCAATCTGCTTCTCATGTATATGGATGATGGAAAATGTGCACATGGCACACTACACGCAAACCATAATGAGCTTTAGGTAATGACATGACACCAGTTTACTTTTAAATGTTGTACTCTTACTCTTTACTACCTGGATCCTATCTTTGTCTTTGAGGCCCATGCCACCTTAGTACCTTGTATTGTTTTTTCACGTAGAGTACTTGATTCCCTTCACTAGCAATTTACTAATTAACATTATCTAGAAAAATGAAGAGAATTGTGGGAATGGAAATCCTCATAAAGGCACTTTTCATGGTAGCATTGCATTCACCCTTTGGCTGCACACAAATACATAACAACACACATGGACGCTTAACATTGGACAACTTTGAGTACATTTCACATCTTGCATCATGCTCAATATAGCCCATGCTGTGATTCTAAAGACATTATGAGTAGCCCAAGAATTGCTAAAACCAATCAACGTTTCGGAATGTGGGGTTTTGTCACATTCTCTAGAGTTTAGAATGTGCATGGTTGGAGGCCTTTGGCATGTCCTTGGAAAATGAGACACAAAAGATGATCATTAGTGAGGTTGCTAGATACGTATTAATCTTTTGCAAAGCTAATTTAGGACATCTTGTGTGTCAGCTTCAAGGAAGCTGTATGTAGAAGCAACATCAAATTTACAAATACAATTAGCAAGAGAGGTTCAGTGGTCGGAGAAATTGACACCAATATTCTTTGTTGTTTTATTCATATCAATTAATGTGTCATTTTTTTAGAATTTTTTTGGTGAAAAGCAGATTCACGTAGATGTTTCCTGCCTAAGAAGATGGTGAGTTGAGAAAACATCATTTTTAACCTTTGGATTGAAGGTAGAGAACTTATGAGACACCTTGGGGGATTTTTCAAGGGGTAATCTTGAAGGGATGGTCTTGTCAAATGTGTCAAAGCGTAAAGGGCTATAACAATTGAAAAAAATAGCCAAAGGCTTTGTACAAACAAGCGTGGCATAAAAAAGAAATAGTTTTTGAGGACTCATGATATAGCTTGGACACAAACATTAAGGTCAAGTCCAAGTACTAGATATGAAAAGAATGAATGAGCTCAACCATTGATGTTGTGAACCCCAATTTTCAAAACATGGAAAGCACCTACATGGGGTTATGGGAAGTAAAAAGAATTCAATGAACTATATTGGTGTTACTTCCGTTTTCCATGATTGAACTCACTATTCTTTGGCTGTCTAAACTTCTCTTGAAAGGAGCTTGATGGGGTTGGCTGTTGTGAGGTTGTATTTCATTGACAAGCACTCTATTGCCTATCTTGTTCTGATTTCATTGGCATTGTTCTAGCTTCTAGGGGTTTTTCTAAGTAGAACAGTTGATAACATAGTTTGGGTAATTGGTGCCATAGGAGATGTGTAATAAGGACTTCTGTGCGAATCATTCTTACTAGTGTAAAAGCTGTAATAGATGTTTTTGTGGCCGTTATGGCCATTATAAATGACCTCATTACTGTTTTTGCTAAGAATATGTTTTTCTTGGGGTGACCATAAGGCTTTGAAGTAGTCATTGTATCAGGTTCAGGTATGTCCCACTTATGTGGTGGGGCAAGCTTGGCTTTCTCAGAATCTGTCACATTAGCCTAAGTTTATGACTACAATTGTTGATGTAGATGAGACAAGCAAACATAGTACCTTAGTGAGTGATGTTAGGAGAGTGCAGGTTAGACCTACTATCGTGGACACTAGGCAAAAGACACATGGAGAGATGGTAATGGAGGAAGAGGAAGAAGCACAGAGAGTGGAGGTATAGATGACGATTGTGGTGGACACAACCATGATATAAGTAGTGATTCAATAGATATACGACCATCTCCTTCAACTAAAAACTGTGTGGGGATGTTAACAATTGTTTTGACAAGAAAACATAAGAAGAAGGCGGCGGCAATATTGTATCTACTACTTAGGTTTTTAGTGTGTTTGGTTGTGCATGCAAGCCATGTGATGTGCAAGCCATGAAAGTAACAACAGCGGGATCTAATGCAAGATTTAGGGGAAGAGATGCAAGGTTCAATAGTGGTAGTACAATAGAAGCCACAAGATTAGGCAATTTTGTCGCATGAGCCGTTGATTTCGTGGGTGGCGTTGTTACGGCAGAATGTGATGTAAATGTTTTATAAAGAAGTGGAGATGATGGTCTAACATTTGAGACCACCTGAATGTGGATAACAATTCCAAAGAGGGATAGGAGGGATTACTCGTCTTTGATGTGGCTGTTTTTCTGGCACCATCTACGTTGGCATCAATGCATCCTTTTACAATATTGAGTCTTGTGATGTCGTATCGCATGCACAATGGATTCGTGCAGACTCACGATTGTTGTAGTTGATAAGGTCGTACTTCTCACCTAGTATGTTGGCATGGTTACAATGTTGGTGTCTAAGCCATCAATTTCTTGATTCCTCCTCCTCCTAGGGTACAAAGTGTTGGTGTTCATGTAATGTAGCAAACCGTGGTCAGAGGGTTACCGTGCACATTGTTTCTTACATTATAAATGGTACCAAAAATCAATACAACTATGTTTTTCTAGAAAGTAAGCACATTTTTGGGAACCATTAAATCTATTTCAGAGCCGGAGCGCATGGGTTCGAATCCCATGGGCGACTTGAAACACAATACCATCTTGATGTCACACCATGGTGGCTGTTGGTTCACATGGGAGAACAACATCCTTGAAACATGGATGTCACATGCTCAGGGAAGCATATTGTAACATGGCAAACCAAAGTACGGCCTATTGTGTTTTAATGTTGGGTTTCACTATGAGGGTGTAGTTCCAATTACGGAGGACCACGTTGGGCATGCTTACGTGGTGACGTGATGGGGATGGCCTGCACTAAGGATGGTTTCCGAGTTTTGAGTGGGAGGAGTGTTCTTCGACGCAGTCCAAGGGTTGCCGTGCGCATAACTCTATGCATAAGTAAACGGTACAAACACAAGATACTCAACGAAAGAGCAGTTGATGGAAACCATTACAATTAAAGCTAAGGTGATGCAGTTTGAGAGGTAGGTAGGGGCCTTGTAAAGAGTGAAGATACTAGGTAGATAGGCAACCTCATAAGAGAAGGAGGTTGCTCCTTGTTCCATACGGTTTTTATGCTGAAGGAAGTGGGGCTTTAGGGTAAGGGACCAATTACACAGCTTGGTCTCCAACAATAGTTGTCATTATTTTGACTACTTGTGTTCCTACTTGTGTTGTGATTTCTATATCTACTATGCTACTATAGTCTCAAGAGAGTTGATAGGATATTTTATGACCTCGATTGAGAAGGGGTAACATTGTTCAACCTCAACTCGTTCATACGACAGCTTGTTTCCTCTGGCTACTCTAATAGTAGTTTGGGAAGAAAGTTTGGCATGATTGGATTGATGAAAGCGCACACACAAGTAAGCAAAGGTAAGTAATCATTAGAAATAATTTGTCAGCCACATATATACTTTGTAGCCTTGTAGAGAGTGAGCGTGGTTGACAGGTCCATCTGTGTGAGAATTGTTTGCATGGGCTTTTGACGCCACGTAAGCGGTTTATCCAAACAAGTAGAACTTTCTATCTATTTTGGGGCTACTCTTGTTGCTGAAAAAATAACTAGACAGAAAAGCCTTTTCATTGTTAGAATATCTTGCGGAAAGAACATGCAATCATGTAAGATGTAACAATGTTGCACATACGCCACAAGTGTACGTAACATGTAGGCACTACATGTGTGGATTCTGGTGCTTGAGTCGATGAGCTCAAAGACATGTGAGCTAGAGTTGATCCATACATGTGTGTGCGCATGGGAATATGTTACTTTCCTTCTGAGTGGTGCATGTGGGTGTAGTGAAGAAGTCACTTGCATAGTTTTACGTGTAACCCCAACAATCATCATCTATTGTTTTTCTCTTGCATACATATACTTGACATTCAGATTCTTTTCATCAAAGTGCACCCACTACAAGTTAGAAATCACCAAGTGTCTTGTTTTCCCAAATTATTTATGCTTTGGATAATCTGTTGTGAGCTACGTGCATCTCATTGGACATAATAGAATTTCACCTTCTTTGGTACTAATCACTCGTGTTACATTCTCCCAAATGGTCTTTCTCTACGGACCACATACTTATCACCCTGTTTAAGTTTTGTTTGGCATAACAAGAATGACCCATCACCGTGTTTTTGTGTGAAAGAGGCAGTGGCCAATTGATCTTGGGATACCCCCGATGTACCTTATGTTGTTTGAAATTTTGGATTGGGAGGAAAAAATTAACTATAACTATAGGGGAGTTGCACCCCTATTGTCGACGGATATGTAATGATATGATCCAATTTCATGATTGCCCAGTTTTTATTCGTGACGATGCCATCTTTGCAAATCTTGCACGTGGTTGAGGCTTCTTTGAGATGGCGAACAGCTCATCACTGTTAGACGGCTGTGACCATCTTTGCAGATGTAGATCCTTCCCCATGGAAGGTCACATGAGATCTCGGCCGTTTCGGGATTCGTGCCCTTATTGGGGGTCCCTAGCGCCCATTTTGTTTGATTGTTGTGGTCTGTTGAAATGTATACGATTAAATTCCAATCAAAGTGGATATGTATTCTATGGGTGAGGCTGGTTGTGTGATTTGGTTGAACATTTTCAACTCGCGCCTGGTTAGTTGGTTTGGATGGTTGGAACATCAGTTTTCGCATGTGCTGAGGTGATTTCCCCATTTCTAATGTGCAAATCTGTAAAATGTCAGACTATTATGCACGTGTTTGAGACATCACCATAACATATTCTTAAGCATTCGTATTCAAGTGGCCAATACACATCCTCTTTGTTGTTGGATTAGCTCCATCGCGACGAGAAAGAAAGCAATTTCTGCCCATGGAGTTTACATCGTGCAGAGCATGGAAGCAGCGCAACCATGCTTTGCATTTCTTGCTCAGCCCACTCCTCAAACCACGTTCACCCATCAGCGCCTCCCGGTCTAGCCAACGTTGGACCGAGAGCCGATGGTTGGATGAAGAATAGTTCCCACTCCTAGGAAAAGGGCTTGTTTGGCCTTAATCCTATTGCTGTTGGCTGAATGTTGTAGCATGTGCTGTCGCTAAAGAGGCTTATGACTTGGTTCGCGTCAGGACTGGATGGAGAGTGACGCTTTCCGAGTATGAGGAAATCAGATCCAACGAACTAAACAGAACCTAATGATATGTAAAACAAAATCTTTTATCAGCATTGCTTATCCCAAAAGCAAATATGCAGTTGGCCAAAAGCAAAAGACGCGTTGAACCTCGCCTAGTACCTCTATTTCAAGTGAAAACAATTCGGCAATCGCGTGCATAAACTGCGTATTTCATACACTCAACTAACGGGTTGAGGGAAGTTATGTCTGGTTTGGTTGGAATCGATTGTTGAATGCGTTGAACCATTGATTTGAATTGCAAACAGCCGCACCCTATGTTGGGAGTTCAGCACCCATTTTCTGAGAATTCTCTTAGAAAGCATGTTACAGTTAAGCAATGCAGTTGTGTTGCCGAACACGAACCGGTGGAAGCTGGTTCCAAATCTAACAACCTCAGCAACAAAATGGCTAAAAGCCGCCAGTTTGCAATCCCCCGTTACGAGCCGTGGTTCGGAAAGGGTGAAAAAGGTTTCGCCCACCTCATTCTCCACGGACACACCCATGTCCACTTGTGACCTGGATTTTACATGTCCACTTCCAGTCTGTCGCCAACATTCTTGTCACGATTAGCCTCTTGAGGTGAGACAGAAGTGTGCTAAGCTGGGTGACAATTAAGACAAAAAATTGAGTTCAAAGGATGGCTTCTGTTATGCCACCTGTAGTCGATGCAACAGAGTTTGGTCGAAAATGTTACGAACATGCGTGGATGAACAAAAGAGGGTACAAAACAATTCACCCATTCCTAGCCACGGCCACAATTGCGAGTAGATTTTGAGGCCTCCGTTGCGCAAAAGAAGAAAGCGTGCATGATGGAACGCACCTTCCCTTAGCACCAGCTATCACAGTTGTGAGGGAGACGCGGGCGCCTCCTCCTTGCTTTGCTTTGTAATGGAAAGGGCAAGTCCGAAAACGAGGTGGTTGCGCATGGCACGAAATCTTGCTCTTTCTTTCGAGATTTTGAGAGGGGGATTCTGGTTGTACAAGCCCACGGGGTGGCCCATCTGGACAATGAATGCTCGCGACAATGCCATTGCTTCACTGACGTCAATCTAGAGGAATGTATAAATATGTTTTTCACTGTAGAGAGGAGGGCTTTGTGCCACCGCGATTGCTCCGCACAGCTTTCCACGTGTTTGCTCACTCATGTGGCGTGTTTGAGCTCCAGCTCTTCAGGAGTATCCCTTCCTTGGCACTTTGGCGGTGCCAACACCCTTGGGCTAAGAGAATTTTGAGCCGAGCACAAGTGTGTAAGGGCGGGGTTGGTGTGGGGGGAGGGGGGGGAGTAGAGAGCAACTGGGAATTTTGAGTTGGGGCTACGGCCGCAACACGTTAGCGATCCAGCTTCATGCACACAAGATCGCTCCGTTGTGCCCGGGGGCCCAACCCCATGTTTCAAAAGCCAAAGAGCACCGTCTTTCACCTTTTGCAGTGCGCATGCTGTCAAACACAACGGAGGTGCTTGCGTGCCCATGATGGATAAAAAGCCTTCCGGTTCCATCTATTTAGTACGATATGGTAGAGCATGTTCTCCCTCTGCCTCCTACACCCCGTGTTGACTAACGGAGCACATATCACGCACCATCCTTCATTACCGCCACATTGTCGACACAGTCAAGCCGCACCCACTATTCATTGATTATGAACCGCACTGCACAGCGCATTGTGACACCCTTTGCCACCGTTGTGTGCAGTGCCCTGCAAAATCTCCCCTATGAAGCGCCCGCTTGATTGAAACTTTGGGGCCCTGCATTACAAGACACGACTCACAGCCCAATTATAAACATAGGGGATTACGCGTGTGCACACCACTGATGGAAAGTTTTGGTTAGAGCTCAAAACTAGCCTCAACACCCAATGTTGGCGATGGCAAAGCGGCCCTAAACGAGTGGAGCCGTGTGCGTGGCTGATGCTGCAGCTACGAGTGAGGCTGGAACTATAGCAAGGAGTAGAGAAGTTTTAGTTACAGCTCCATTGCACCCCACTACAACAGCAATAGCTAGGGGAGCTCAGGGACTGGTAGCGGTAGCTTTAGCAGCAGTAGTGCCCTTATACATGGTGTTGTAGCAGTTGTAGCAACAATAGCAGGCGTAGCACAAGTAGCAGCTACAGCAGAAGAGGCGGCAAGAGTAGCCATAATTGACAGAAGGGTTGCAACAACAATGAAACATACGCGAAAGTGGGTAGGAGCAGGGGGGGGCAATACAGGGGGCGATAGCTGAGGCAAGAATTGCAGCTGTAACCTATGGGGCTCGAGTAGTAGCAGCTGTTGCAGGCACTACTACCGCGGCTAGGGGAGTAGTAGGTGTGGGGCCTGTGGCAAGAGCAGTAGGTCTATAGTAGGACGGGAAGCAAAGGGAGGGATGGGCAGGAGGCTCCTTCGAGATGGGGTAGCAGCAGGGGGGTTTGCAACTGTGGAGGCAACAAAGGGGGCAACGACATGGGGGGCAGCAGTAGGGGGTATGGTAGGAAGAATGGCAATGACACTCAGAGTATGGGCTGGGGGCAAGGTGCTAGGAGACGCACACATGGGAGGGCGTATTTTGCAGTGGCAACGGGCGGAGAGGGCACGATAACAGCGGTGGCAGCACGAGAGCAGATTCAAGGGAGGGGGCCGGTGGGCGAGGGCACACTGGGCACGGCGGTGTGGCGAAAATTTGCAACCCGCATGGCAGGAGGGGCGGCGAGGATTCACCCCAAAAAGGGTGCATTGGGAGTAGGCGTGGGGGGAGGGCGTGACACACAGCACAGAGATGGGCCAACCATCGGCGCATGGGGAGCATACACCCCTCACCTGGAGCGATCCTAGACCAGATACGACAGGGCCCCTCAGGAGGGACAGATGAGGGGGGTGAGAGGGAGTGGCAGGAAGGAGGTTAAGGGGAGGGAGGGGCAGAGGGGGAAGGAGAGCTGGACAAGACCTGGGCAAGGGGACGAGACACTTAGGGCTGCACCTAGTCTAGTAGGATTCCCACGAAGTGGCGACCATCATCACTATGGCAGGTTGGATCACGTGGGAGGCGGAGCTGGCGGCAAGTGCTACGGAGGTGGCCCTTAGCAACATGGAGTATGGATGAGAGACGAGGTGGGAGGACACTCATGACCGTATCTGACGGGTGGTGAGGGACTCGTTTGCATTGGACCGGGGGATGTGGTGCGAAGGCGGGAGGGGATTTCCCCCACCGTGGTCGATGCCCCGCCCTTTCGACAAGGAGCACCACTAGGCTCTCCTGTCCTACATATGGGCGCCGTGACGAGCCGGGAACATCTGCCAGAGGAGCTCAAATCTGGAGGCGGTGTCACCGCCTGATAACCTCCACCTTGGAACGCTGGCCCTCATCCTTGGCGCGCAGCTCGTGGCATGCGAGCTCAAGAGCACAACACTCAAAGCCACAACGGCGATGGGCAGGGTGGCTCGGACTGTCCCACACCTCCACGATGGACTCTCCTCTTCACTCTTATGGCTTCATGGTAGCGGGGAGCTACAAGCCGCACGTCCCCGTCATGCAGCGCTTAAGTGGAGAGGATGAATCGTGGGCCGTGTCGTCGAGCAGCAGCGAGAATCGCGACGCGATTGTTTCTAAGGATGGCGGCGGCAACTGTGGTAGGAAAGTCGAGGTTGACTAGAAGGCGGAGCCCTGTGGGGCAATGGCCACTCCTTCCGACTTCCAAAACATTTTGGGATTGCAAAGCAATGCGTTTGGCAGCGGTATTAGCGAGAACAACAAGTCCAAACTGGCCTATATCGCAGGCGGTAGTAGTGGGTTCCTGATGAGAGGTACCGCGGTTGCTATTCTGTGAAGCTTCCCCCTGTTTTCTGATGGACTACACGTAGTTGACCCATCCACATTAAATGAGGTGCTCGCATTGCCCAATCCTAGACATGAATAACAGCAGCAACAGTAACAGTAGTAGCATCAGTAGCCCTATGGCCGTGGCGATGTGGATGTAGAAGGGAATGGCATAGGATAGGCTCCATCGATCATGCTTGGCACGACTCGTGCTTAAGAGCGCCGTAGATGCTTACTCCCTCCTTATCCTTCTTGATCATGGGCCAATACTGGCCACAATTGGTAGCCGGGATTGTCTTGTGATCGGAGCCATGCCCATGGCAATTGCATGTGGCAGATGCGAGTCGTTGCCATCCACGCCGCCACATTTGAGCGCTCTCAAGAGCCCTGGGATGTCCCGCGATGCTAGCCGAATGACAACGCCACCTAGAAGCAGCCCCCTCCAGAGCATTGTGGAGGATGTGTAGGATGTGTAGGATGACATTGGGTGTACGTGTACGCCCAATGACAACGCCACCTAGATCAACCCCCTCCACATCCTCCACATCCTCCACATCCTCCTTGTTGTCGTAACAGCCACTAATAGCGAAGGAAACGAGCACTATAGCCCAGTGTGGAAACCAAAGCAAGTAAAAAACGACAAGGAAAGTGATAATGAGGAACTCAACTAGCAGCCACGAACAATGTGCAATACCCTCTGGAATGGCAGGGGCGATGGCCATGGTAGCGGTGAGAGGGATACAGCAGACAACGGCGGCGACATCGCCAACGGTTACAAGATAAAGGCAAAGAGCATGAAGGAGAGGCAACGGTGCAATCGCATTAGCGATGCGCTGACACAGCTTGGACTGTGGTGGAGGGGCATGCCGATATGGCTTCCATGCTCAACCACGATGTGCACACGCTGCACACACTACACCTCATCGCTGTTGCCCACTCTCTCGTAAAATCGCATGCTATTGCTGTCATTGGTGCTGTTGCTGCTGTTATTACGACTGTTACTATGTCAGCCCCGTGAGCTGGAGCTCTTGTCCCTACCACGTGTGCCGCCCCCTACTCCCAACCTGCTGCTACCCACTCCCACGATGCTACCTTCTCTCTTGCCGCTACCCACCCTCCTGGTGCTGTCCCCTCTCCCGTTCCTGCCCACTCTCTTACAAGGTCTCCAACATTTGCCACCACTATGGCATGTGAGGTGGCTACCGCATCTGCGTCAAATCTTAATGCTGTTGTTTCCCTTCCTTCTGCTGCTCCTTTTCCTCCTCTAGCGACAACTGTAGTAGCAGCTTCATCCCCTGACGTGCTTCCTATAGCCGTTGGTCCGTCGGCTCCATCTGTTGTTCATTGCTGGTCTGTCACCTCCATCTGTTGCTATTAATACGTTAGCCCCTTGAGCTATAGCTCCTGCCCTTACCCCGGCTACTGCCCCCCTATTGCATGTGCGACTACTGCCCACTCGCTTGTGGGAATAGCACTTGCTGCCGCCATTGTACTAGGTGAAATGACTGCTACTCCCATTGCTACTATTGTTAATACTACGCTAGTCAACACTATTGCTGCTTTGACGGTGACATGTTTGTGTTCTATTGCTGGTGCTGTAGCCTCCCATCCGCCGCCTCCTTTAGTTGCTACTATTGTGGGGTACAATGGGGTTGCTGTTGCAGCCGCCCCCCTCGTTGCTGCTCATGCCACTGCTATTGCTATTTCTGCGTTTGCTCCACTGGCTTGAGCTCCCGCCCCTGCTTTGGCTGCTTACCCCCTACTACCCCACTTGCTATTGACCACTCCCTTGTAGGATCGGCTACTATTATTGCCCCTATGCCAGCAGAGGCATCTATTCCTGTTACACTTGATGGTGTTGTTGCTATGCTAGCCCCTGCTGTTGTTGCCGTAGCATCACCATGGTGGTTTCCTATAGTTGCTATTGCTACAACTGCTCCTACCATTGCTGTGCTCGTAGGTGGTGCTGGTGCTGTTGCTACCCCCAACCCGCGCGTGGCGGCAACCGGCGTGACTTCTTTCGCCCTTGGTGCTACTACCTTGCTTGTTCCTAATGTTATTGCTATTGAAAGAGGCGTTGGGGCCATTGCAACTGACGGCATTGCTATTGCGGGTGGAGCTGCTAGCACTACTACTACTGTTCCTACATCCACCTGCTCCACGTCATCCATTCCCCCATTGCCCACGTGGCCGCAGATTGCACACAAGACTCTTACGTGATGTGGGCGACAGGTGCGTGTGGTGTTGTCAAAACCAAGGGGGGCAAGACACCGATGTCATTGTTTGATCGCTTCCCTCTTATTCCCTCGTCGCCGTGCCAATGCCTCCCATTGTTCTGCTACGCTAGATCATGCCCACCCCCCTTCCATTCCACCTCCATTTCTCCCTCCCCTCCTCCTAGTTCCACCTTTCCGCCTGCATCATCCGCCCGCGATTCCCCCCCTTGTGGCCTCGTCCCGTATGCTGTTTATGCCGACCGAGCTTTGTGATTGAGTTGCACCCCTACTGACGACAGCTTTGTTCTGGCTGGGGTGGGCGAGACTATGGAGACTTCGGGAGGAGGATGTTGGTAGGCGACCGAAAGACGGGCACTTGGGGGGCTGCGTCCTTCTTGTCGGCGGTGTCTTATGGAGCATCCCCCCCTTGCACTAGGCCGGCCTGCTTTTGGTGGGTCTTGTCCCCCCCCCCCCACGTCGAGCTGTGTCCAAGGTGGCCTTGTTGATAGCAGACATGCCCATTCGTATCCGCGTGGGCCTGTCTGACTCACGGTCTAGCGTGGCATGGCCCTTCTTCTTTTTTTGCTCCTTGTTGTTCTGCTATGGATGGCCATCGCCCCTCCCCCCAACAATTTTTCCATCGATCGAGGTATGGGTGTGTCTATTTGATCCTTGCTTGTGCTTCACCCTCAACCCCCACAGTCCAACTTCCCGCAACCTTTGTGTCAGGTCATCCTAGCAATTCGGCTCTAGCACCTCTTTGATCTACCCCGTTCAATGACTAGGGGTCAATGACCCGACCTCCCTGTCCGGTCTCTTGACCTCAATGATACGGACCGGCGGGGGTTCTGGTTGCCGTGACCAGGATGTCGGCCAGTTTGCCGGTCAGGCCACCCAGCCGTTTAGGAGCCTATCGTCTGCCCACCGGCTGCCGGTTGCCCGTCTCAAGCCTACGTGGACCCACCGACAAGACCCTTTGCCCTCCGTCTCCATAGTCGCCTCCAACTCCACGAAACACACCCGCTACGTTGTGCCACAATGCACCACATGTTTTCCATCAAATTGGGCGGGGAAGGTACCGTTGTGCTCGTCTGCTCCTGCCCTCCAGGTCCGACATTGAAACGGATTTTTTGCTGCACATGTGAGTGCGCGCGCCTTGGGATTGCAATCGGCCGCCATGGCAGCCTTTCCACGTGGCGCTGCCACATGGATGCACCGTTTTGGATGTGAGTTGCTGCCACGTGTGCCCCTTGCCCGCGCCTTTTCAACGCCTCTTCTCCCTAAAGAATGTTGGCCTATGGGGCCAAATGTGGCCTCCACGTGGGCCACACCCCGCCATCGACTAGCCACGTGGCTCGATCTCTTGGCCTGAAACTTGGCCCTCCCCTTCCTGTTGGCCTCTTGAATTGGTGGGCCAAGTTTTGTGGCATGGGGTTGAAGGAAGAGGGAGGTGGTGTAGATATAGATAAATGAGTGGTAATATCGTCGAGTCATCGATTGTTTGGAAACTTACTCTCGTTTTTTAGAATTGAGTGGTAACATGCGCAATTGGAAGAGACAAATAGATGCCAAAACTAAGGGTAGCAGCTTCGACACCTCCTTCCGACACTGGGATCAATGTTGGAGTCATTGTGCAAACGTCGCATGAGGGCGAGGGCTTTGATGAGGGACAAAAATTGATGGTGAGTGCAACCCAAAGATCGCCGAAGAACTTCCAACTGTCGCAAATCGATGGTTTTGTGTTCTTTAGGTTTTTTGGGGCGGTTGGTGAAGCCTTGTTGGGAGTTCCAGTGTGGTTCCATGTGTAGCGATGGAGATTGACATGCCACAATCCAGTCCTCGACAACATGATGGTATCCTAACACTTGATCCAACGGACGAGGTTGTGGTGCAAAACAGGGTTTTAATTCAGAAAGGTGCATGCCAGACATTATATAGGGCATGCCATTGGTGTCTTATTGTCATCGGCGGTAGTCCAACGACAGTTGGACTGCAGCCGATGAATTAATGAAAAATCTGATGAAATTCATTCCAAATAGTAAAAACTAGTTTACAATCGTGTAGATTTCGCTTACCCACCAGGTCAACGCAACAATCCTGCCGTGATCGAGCGAACGACGGTTACCAACGACTCCCAGCCTCACCCAAAGTTGTTCTGGTGGGTAGACTTGGTTAGAACGGATTTTGGGTTCAACTATCCTGTTTTTCCCTCCAATCAGTAGCATTTAGCCATGAAGTACGGTGGCAATGGAAGGTGCGGTTCGTCATTTAACTGGGCCAGCCTCATCCTCCCTGTCCCCGTATCCACTGTTGTCCATGGATACGCAGCAGTCCACCCCCCCCATCCCCCTCTTGCCCTTGTCGTTTCTCTTGCCATTCCGCTTCGCGGCAGCCAGGCCCATCGGAGGCCTCGGTCGTGCGCGATTCTCACCACCTTTCCCACGAGGGACAAGCGGTGAAGCGAGTTCCTCAGATACGCGCAGAAGATTCTACCCAGTTCTCGTCGGCCGATGAGCGAGGCCGGTCAAGGCCGCTTGATGGGCATGAGAGACCTTTTGGCCGTGGCTGGGAACAGGTGAATCCATTTCTACCCTCTTCTGTTCACCCATGCATGTCCGCGTACATTGCCACCAGGCTGTATTGCATGAACTTTCGCATTTCAAGAACTGCAGATGGTTGAGTTTGTGGTTTTGCCCAATACCGCAGGCCTGGGGTTTCACAGCAATTTAATGCGAAACGACGTATCCGAACTTAACGGACATAATAAAGGATCTGCCGGTCCCCCAGAAGAGATCCATTCCCGACAGCCCCAATTTGTTGAAATAGTCAAATTTTGTCTTGTAAGTTGTCCTTTCATTGCCATTCTGGTTATACATCTATTTAAAACTTTGTATGGCCTGTGATAGGAGGGTAAAAGAAAGCTATATGTCAACTCATAGTACCAAAATGTGGACATTTGATCATCTATGTATATCTCAAGCCTACACGTGAAAACTTAGACAAAAAAAACGCAAACATGGGTTGAACACTGATTTGTTTTCTCAATGGAAAACACAGGTGATTATAAAAAACTACAATAATGTTATGGTTGCATCCATGTTGCCACATCATTCCTTTGTAAAAAGTAGCTCCCTTAAATCTCGCTTTATGCATTTCAAGGTGACATTCAACACAATGAATCTCGCTTTATGCATTTCAAGGTTAGTATACTACGAACATTGTCAAGGCAATGTAAAAATGTTTTTATCTTGCAATTCATAATAGATTAATGCATTTAATTTGGAAATTTATTTCTCCTTAACTAAGAGGGCCTTGTGGTTTAAAGTCATCCTCACAAGATATTCAAAAGCAATGTTATTCCTTACCTTGAGACCGTGCAAAAGAAGAATGTTTTTCTAGGCAAGTCAAAACATAAAAACAAAACATTTCATGGCTGACTTTGACATGAACATGCATTAGGCCAATTCAATGTTATAAATGCCTTATAACAGCCACAAAACCTCTTTTAAGGATGTGTTTTAACTAGTCCGCATCAGTTGAAGTTAACCTTAGAAATTTCTATCAGACTAATAATTTTTTTCCCTAGCTCAAAATACCTATTGAATCGTGAAGTCCTTCCTCTCATTCAATTAAAAAAAGAAATGACATGATTATCTAAATAAAACAATTTTTAGTTTCATCATTATGTATTGGACACTTGGTTCCATTGACCTACACATCACACCCACTTCTTTTTAATCTTTCAAAAAACATAACAAACATGATAAAACGATTTCTCATTTGAATGATAGTTCTCATTGAAATGGAAGACCAAAAGGATAAAGATAAATTTCTATGTTTTTTCCGTTCTTCAATAAAACCTGACATTGCTCCCTCTCTCTCTCTCTCTCTCTCTCTCTCTCTCTCTCTCTCTCTCTCTCTCTCTCTCTCTCTCTCTCCTTCGTGCATGTTGTATACATGCACCTTGAATTTTTTGCATTTCACGTAACACTATTTCATTACCTATTTGGTATTTTTTCATATTCGTGAATGCATCTGTGACATTTAGATTGAATTTTGTACCGTTATTCTTCTTGCGTGAATTCACATAGAATTGTTGTATAAAGCAACAACCGATTAAAGCATGATGCTAACATGGAACAGATTTCCATTTGGTGTCAGTGAAACGGTTTGATTGATTATTTCAAGACATACAAAAAGTTGGTTTTGATCTGGAAAGGATTTTGGGTTCATATTTGGGGGTTATTCACATAATTTTTGTTCTAATTACCATGTGTTTTGTAGAGATT
>SZWC01005980.1:0-18572 GCA_023375785.1 Penium margaritaceum
CTGCCTCCCACTCCCAACGCGATGGCCGCTCGCGCCACGTTGGTCAACACCTTCACCGCCGACGCACTCATGGTGCCCGCTGCTGCTGCTGCTGCTGCCGCGAAACTATAAGCTTCTTCTCCCCTTCGCCGCGCGAACTGCTGCCAGCAGTTTGAAGACCCACAACAGCAGAAAGACGAGAGAAATATGACAGGGAGAGAAAGCAGGCACGATCGGTGGTGGTCTCGCTTCTCTGTCCTGCGCCGAAGTAAGCCAGCCGCGCGAAAACAACGCCGCGACTCCTGAAGGGCCGTTGAAGCGCACCAGATCCTACTCAAGCGATCTGCGCAAGGCAGTGCGAGGAAACGTCGCACCCGCAGTCGGGTTGAGCGGAGACGCGAGAAACGTAGTGCAGACGCGAGAAACGTAAGGCAGACGCGAGAAACGTAAGGCAGACGATCGCGCCCGCCGGCTCGCCCTGCGCTGGGAAACGCCAGGTAGAGGTCCGGACAATTTCACTGCTGCGACTGGAAGCTTCTTTCCACTGGTGCTAGTTCGGCTGCCAGCAAACCCACGCGTGGCGGCGAAGAGTGCGGCTGAAGCGAAGTCCAAGGAAAACGAAGGCACATTCTACTTTGTGCCCCGCATTTTAAGTCTTCATATCAATGAATACGGCCCCGTTTTCAAAAACAATACCTCCACACCAACTGAAGTCCCTTCCATTTCCACCCCTTATGCAGTCTATCATGCCAAACGGAGCATACGTGATGAACAGATAGAAGTTACGGGGCACACATGATTTACAATTTGGGACACTTGAGCAATTTATACTTAGCGGTAATTGTGAAAATTGTCGAAATCATCGAACACAGATATACAAGTGTCGAGTTACGAATGAAGCATAGTTGGGGTCCTTGGGTCGAATTTCGAGCGAGGAGTGCGGAGTCGCATCGTGAGTGGTCGGATTCAAGAAGGTTTGCCGAAAAGTTGGGGGTCTTCGAGAATCAACGGTGAAGATGCGCGATGCATCTTGGTAAATCCAGATTCGTTCAGATGCGTCAAGAATTCAACCAAAATTTCATGACACTTCTGATCGTAGGTTCGCAAGAGTGGTCGAAGGTGTCAGAAGGTTGGAGAATATCCTCTTGGGCAGGGCAGTTGGTCGGTCTGCCCTCGGCCGTCGGAGTGAATATCGCGGTCCTCGCAACGCGGTGGGCTATTTATGTGATAACAGAAAGGCCCACTCGAGATGATAAGGGATTTGTGTACATCTAGTACGTAAGACTTCCCCCGATTTTAGCCGCGACGCCACGGGGCGCATGCAGATGTGGCCCAGAGACGGTAGTAGTAGTCGCTGATGAGATGATCGACGTCTCGGAGGTTGTCCTAGTGTTCCGAGCTGTTGTGCGCAACGTCGTAGCCGTGCCACTTTACCAGATATTCTGTCGTCTTGCCTCGTCATCGATGGCCGAGGATGTCCTTAATGACGTACTCCATATCTTCGTCCACTTGAACAGGAGGCAGAGGGACATCTCTGCCAGGGAAGTTCTCTCCGGGGTCTCGGTAGTGGTTGAGTAAAAGGAACTAGCTAGTGCGCAGGTTGGGGCAGTGGCATTGTTGATGCAAGCGTGCAGGAACCCACGCTCCTTGCTTAGCCTGCCCCCTAAGTTTGCTGCACTAGAGTCTAAGTCTCAGAGCTCTAGTTTGTTACTCAAAAGTGCGCACGCCAGAGTTCGCGCTATAAAGCAACTAGAATGAAGCAATGACTGATTAGGGACAAAGAATGAGCAACTGACTGAGACCCCTCCCAGTTCTAGCCTCACCTCAACACTGTAAGGCTTGTTTCTCAGAAAACCAGCCAACCAAGAAAATCCTAGCATTATCCTGTCCGGCAGAATCTCCTATGTGAGCCTTGCCAGACACCAGACAACCCAAAACCCGGGCGTTTTCCGTTTTGCCTAAAAACTGGACCATACCAAAATAACCACGCTGCAAATGTAGTCGTGTAATGAGAATCAGCAAGAAAAATAGCTATAAGGAGTTATGGCTGCTGAACTCAAGCGTCGACTACATTGCGCTTGAGAACCAACTACGACTACAGATGGCGTGACAGCCAAGGGTAGCTGCCGATGGAGCTGGTCGTGTGAGGGTGCAGTGTCATAAGCACGAGGAGGAGGAGAACCACACGCTCGGCCGCAGGGCAACACGTCCACTCCACCGAACAGCGCCCTGTCGGCATGAACATCTATCTCCTCAGTCATCTGCACAGGCATGTACACCAGCCGAGAGGTCACAGTATGAGTCAGTGAGGTAGTGAATGGGCAAAACAACAACACTCCCCCATGACCCAAAGGCGTCAGTGTACATGAGCATGCAAAAGTAGTGCTCCCCCATGCTCCCCCGACCCAACACTTTGTGCAAGAGTGAAAGAGGTGAATCAGATGTGTAAAGAGGACGAGCGACAAGAATCCATGCAAGTAGAAGAGTCACACAACATGCATTCAAGGTAGCAATGTGACCATACTCACAGCCTTCTTGAACGATTTGCGATTCAGCGCCTTGGTGAGGAAGTCAACCAACTGCTTCACAGTCTCGACCCTCACGATGTGAATGCTACCCTCATGAAACAAGGACCGCACGTAGTCATACTGAACATTGATGTACTTCGTGCGTGCATGGCAGACACCATCGTTGTCGGCAATCGCAACGATATTCTCGTCGTCACAATGCAAGGTGATGGAAGACACGGGCTGACGCAACTCACCCAACAAAGGACACAGCCACACACTCTCACGTGCACCAGCGTCCAAAGCCACGTACTCTGCCTCTATTGTGCTGTGTACGACACACCCTTGCTTCCCACTGTGCCATGATAATGTCGTACCCCCGAGGAGAAGGATCCAACCAGGGTGGCTCTTCCTAACTAGGCTCCATGCCCAGTTGCTCACACTGTAGCCCACGACCAGCACGGACGGCTGTCTACGGAATCTGAGGCCTTGGCGTGGGGTGGAGACCACATATCAAAACACATGGATGGCAGAATCAAGGTACACCTGGTGTGGGGCTTGTGGAAACTGGTTGAGGACATTCACGACAAAAGCGATATTGGCACGTGGGATGGTGGCGATAAACATGAGTGACCCAATGATGCGGAGGAACATTGTGATGTCCACCGCGACACCCAAGGTGCTGGCGTCAGTGGCCTTCAACTTCACCTGCCCGTCTGGGGTCATCGGGGTGGAGACGCTCGGGACAATTTTCAGGAGATCGGCGAAGCGGTCCGCTAGCGTCTGAACATACGCTGCCTCATGTACTCGCATGATGTCGTGCGCGGGATCGCGCTCAATCTCCATGCCAAGAAACACCTCCGATGGCCCGATATCCTTCATCTTCTAGGTTGCCTTCAACAACTCATTTACTCGCTTGACAGCGGCAAGTTTGGACGACGTGATGAGTAGGTCATCCACATAGACCAGAACCGCAGCAAAGGGAGACCGAGGAGGAGTGATGAAGAGTTCCAGGTCTGTGGTACTACGGATAAATCCACCCTTCAAAAGGGTACGGCAGATCTCGATGTTCCAGCACCAAGGGAACTGCTTGAGGCCATACACAGCCTTCCATAGTCGCCAGACTCGGCCCATCCCGTCCTTAAAGCGAGGGGGTTGGACCATGTAGAGCTCCTCACCATCCAGATCGCTGTGAAGAAAGGCATTGCTCACGTCCTGCTGGTGGAGCTCCCAACCATGTTGTGCGACTTCGCTAAAGAGCACCTGGCTGGTGGTGAAACAGCCAACCGAAGCAATGACCTGGTCATAGTCCACTCTAGCAACCTCGGAGAAGCCGGGCCTTGTACTTGTCCAGGGTGCCATCTGGCTTCCACTTCCGGCGATAAGCCCACTTCGCCCGGACGGCCTTGCGGCTAGGGAGGAGCTCCACGAGCTCGAACACTACGTGCTTGTTGATGGCAACGAGGTCCTCTTGACAGGCATCCTCCCATCGGTCTGCAACGGGGGCGGCACGAGCCTCACGTAGGCTCTGTGCATCGGGTGCCAATGGGGAAGGCCGTGCGGCCAGCACACGGGGCAGCGCAAAATCCTGAGGAGCCCGGGCCAGAGTGGCGGAGACGCACGGCAATACTCCTGGGAGATGAGAGCGTAGCCGAGGGCCAAGCCAGGATGAGTGTCTTGAGCAACGAGGCCAAAGGCCGTTAGGCCAAGGACCTTGATGCTGGGCTCATCGCTCACAACAATGTGAGGGGAGGAAGGTGTGTCTACGGGTGTGCTAGAGGTTGGACGTGGGACCCTGGTGCGAGGACCCGGGGGCGGCGCCGGCTTACGGGGCCGCGTAATGCCATCACAAGCGCGGGTGTGAACCTGGTATACCGAGGTGCCAGTGACAGCAGAGGGAGCCCTGCGAGGACGAGGTGACAAGGCGGGGGTAGGCGCCGGGTCCAATGTCGGGGAACCGCTAGACATGGGCGGATCCATGGGGACAGACGTATCGAAGGCCAGAAGGGGGTCAGCCAAGGGGTCAGGCTGGGTTGAGGACTCAACGGAAGACTCCGTCTCCGATGGGCGCACGGCATCAGCGAGAGGGAAAGTGGCTGGTGAGGTGGGCGGCAAGGGAGGAGCATTCCGGTCATCCGCTGTCGGGGGTGTAGATGCAGGTGGGACGACCCGTGTCGCTCGAGCCAGAGCGGTGGCGCGACAAGTATCTCCCCCACGAGACGACACGGACCAAAGCAGAGAGGAGGTAGACCGGATGCGAGGAGGCCGCGAGGGAAGAGGTCCTCAAAGAACAGGGCATCGCGGGACTCAACAACATTATGCCAGACCAGGTCTTAGAAGCGCCAGGCCCTGGACTAACGCGAGACACCGAGGAAGGTGCAAAGACGGCTGCGAGGGGCAAGCTTGCCATCCCGCTGGTCCTCGACGAGCCAGATGCTCGCGGTGCACCCCCAAACACGAGCATGCCAAAGATCAGCCCGCTGACCACACCACAATGTGTACGGCGTGGCGTGGCGGGGAAGAGGACCATGGAGAACATAGTTATACACCCAGGTCATGTAAGACAGTGCCACCAGGAGAGAATGGAGTGTCTGTGGTAGCAGCAGAGGTACCAAGGTGACGCTCATACTGATGGCGCAAGGCGGCAACACTGCGGGCCTCACCAATGTGGATGGGGTATGTGTACCACCCGTGCCCCATCTGGCCCCAGTTGTGGCAGTTCAGGGTGGTGCCAGCGGAGGTAGACTATTGTCCCTTGTCCTTTCTCTTTGGGCCCTTCTTTCCCTTGCCCTTGGCACTGCTCGAGGAGGACGTGCCGGGGGAAGGGGTAGAGGAGCCGCCAGAGCTGGCAGCAACAGTTGCAAAAGAGCCACCACGCTGAGGCAGTGTGTCCTTGTGTGCTTCATCCACACTGATGAAGAGGTCCTATATCCAGGTCATCAAGGTACCCTGGGCCGCCAGCGACTCAAGGATGGATAAGCCATAGAGGACGAAAATATCTGCAAACTCAGGAGTGGCACCATTCTTGATGGTGAGGACGGCAACAAGCAGGAGAGGCACGACTGTCTTAAGCCGGCACACGATATCGTGTGCACGGCACCAGTAGGTGGTGAAGGACTCGGACTTCCTCATGTGAAGGGAGCTGAACTCCTTCAAGAGGCGACTGACAATTGCCTCGTCGGAGTCACGATACGGCCGCGTCCGCGTGTCCCATGCACGCCGGAGATCAGCGCTGGTGTCATCAGCGGCATCACCAAGAAACGGTTCCAGAGCAGTGTGGTCAGCATCAGGTGTACCAAGGATGAGTGCACGGACGGCACGACCAGCCTCTAGCGCCTGCTCTGGGATGACGTCATCGTGCGGAAGGGTGTAGTATGGCCACATGCTCTCCTGTTGTGCCCAAATATGGTAGAGCAGTTCCCAAGACAGGAACTGCTCTTCTCCGACGAGGGTAGGAGGAGGAGACTCGAAGTCCTTGTGCCGAGAGGGGCCAGCCGCTCAAGCGCCTAGGACAGTGGTAATCGTCTACTGTTGTTGTCGCACCTGCTGCTGCACGGCTATCTGCGCTGCCGCAGTCAGAGCAGGGCCAGGCTGTCCGGGGAGGACAATCTGACTGGTGCTTGTTGCGGCAAGCATCTGGCGTAGCTCATCGACCTGGCGCTATTGTTCTGCTTTGGCATTTGCAGCAGGCAGGTCTGTAGAGCTATCATGTGTACCGGCGACATTGCCATGGCTAGGCATTGTCGCTGTTGCTGGCGTTGGGGCTGGTGCTATTGCTGCTGTTGCTGTTGCTTCCGCAGGTGCTGCTATCGCTGCTATTGCTACCGCCCCACGTCGGGTTGGTGCGCAATCTTCCCTCGGTTAAGAGCTGGACGATGAAATTGGTCCGATCAAAAATCAGACTTCATTTCTCGCTTATTTGGGATGGCAGAAAAAATTGACCTCCAGTCCAGAAATTTGTGTTGAAATTTTAAGTTTTAGAAGCTCAGCACTTAAAAATCAAGGTTGTCTAGATCAAGCAAAATTTGGACCACAGGTGCGCCTGACTGTGCTGAATACAGTAGTGGATGTCTTGGCCTGAAAACGTGAAAACAAAAGTACCAAAAAAAAACCTAAAAACATGTTCAGCTCAAAATGTGAAGAAATTCTGGATCTGAGACATGGGATGATTAATGCTTAAGGCTAAAGACCACCAAACGAGCCGAGTATGGTGGCTATGGAAAGCTTGTGGCCTAAGCTTTCCAACAAGCCAACGCGTGCAGTTTTGAAGTCCATTTGAGTCCGGTGCAGTTGGGCGTAGGGGACGTGGGTGGCTGACACGATTTGTTTGTGCGTCTCTTCCTTGTCCGTGCGGCTTCCAAGAAGGTGCGAGGACAGGGCAGTAACTACAAAAGGTGCTCCTGCCTCCTTCCTCTCCCTCTTGGGTATCTACTGCTGCTGCTACTATTGCTCCTTACTGTTGCAGCTGTGTCTGACATTGCTGTTGTTGCTGTTGCTACGTCTCTGCTGGTGCTGCTACCGTTGCTGCTACTACGGCTGCTACTGCTGCCGCTGCTACTGCTGCTGCTGCTGCTGCGGGTCACTCACACCTCTGGTTGACGTCGCCACATGCATCGTCGCCAGCAGATTGCCTAACGTGGGGGTCAGAGCTGACGAAAAAAATCCGGCAGCATTTCCCCTGGCCCAGTTGCCGTGGGAAAAATTCTGACGCCGCCACCAGACAGGTCACTGCTGCCGGAAAAAATATGGCAGCATTTTCCCTGCATTGGCACATATGGGATGGCCACCAGCGTAGTCAAGAACTTGTACGTTACTACTGCTGTTGCTACGTCTGCAACGCTATGGCTCTGATACCATAAAGGAACTAGCTAGTGTGCAGGTTGGGGCCGTGACATTGTTGATGCAGCGTGCGGGAACTCACGCTCATTGCTTAGTCTGCCCCCTCACTCTGCTGTACTAGAGTCTAAGTCTGGGATTTGTCACTCAAAAGTGCTCATGCCAGAGTTAGCGCCAGAAAACAGCTAGAATGAAGCAATGACTGATTAGGGACAAAGAATGAGCAACTGACTGGGATCCCTCCTAAATCTAGCCTCACCTCAGTTCTGTAAGGCTTGTTACTCAGAAAATCAGCCAACCTGGAAAATCCTAGCATTATCCTGTCTGGCAACATTTCCTAGGTGAGCCTTGCGAGACATCAGACAGCCCAAAACCCGGGCGTTGTACGTTTTGCCTAAAAACTGGATCATACCAAACCAACCACGCTGCAAACACATTCGTACAATCAGAGTTAGCAAGAAAAATATCTACAAGAAGTTATGGCTGTCCAAACTCAGGCGCTGACTACTCTGCTCTTGAGAACCAACTACGTCTACAGATGGCGTGACAGCCAAGGGTAGCTGCCGATGGAGTTGGTTACATGAGGGTGTAGTGTCAGAAGCACAAGGAGGAGGAGAACCACACGCTTGGTTGCACGAAAACACGTCCAATCCACCGAACAGTGCGCCGTCGGGATCAACGTCCATCTACTCAGTCGTCTGAACGAGCATGTACACCAGCCAAGAGCTCACAATATGAGTCAGTGAGGCAATTCAAGGGCAAAACAACAACATGAGTGTGCTGACATGGAACACCGGATGAACTTGCAAAGTGTCAGGGAGTTTGAGTGGCGCAACCACATGGATTTTCATGCGCTCGTTCTCAAACGGTCCCAACCATCAGGGTTTGAGTTTTGAAAATTCAGACCCTCGACGCTTGATGTTCGCCAAGTGGAGGAGGACTCAATTGCCAATGGTGAAGATGTCATCGCTGCGATGTCGATCAGGTGCTCGCTTCATCGCTACTTGAGTCTTTGCGAGAGTATGCCGTGCTTCCTCCCGGATGGTGGTGAAGTCGCGACGTAGAACGTCGACTGCTGGAATGTTGTTGCAACTTTGTAGTCCAGCTCGTGTGGCGGGACGTTTG
Source organism: Penium margaritaceum (assembly GCA_023375785.1). Taxonomy (NCBI): domain Eukaryota; kingdom Viridiplantae; phylum Streptophyta; class Zygnematophyceae; order Desmidiales; family Peniaceae; genus Penium; species Penium margaritaceum. Next base: position 8,448 of record SZWC01005980.1, read on the forward strand.
CCATACATCACTTCAAATGGTGTGTTTTACCTGTTTTATGCGATTTCAGTGGTCGTGAGTTTCTGTGCCAAATCCGTCTTGTGAGTTTCGCAAAGTGTTCGGATCAGTTGTTTGGGCGTCTGATTTGTCCACTCGGTTTGACTGTCGGTTTGAGGATGAAACGCCGTTGAAAGTTGAATTATGCTGCCGTAGTGAGTCATCAGTTGACGCAAAAAATGGCTGATAAATCGATCGTCTCTGGCACTCGTGATGGTTCTCGGTACATCGTGTAGCTGTACGATGCTGTTTAGAAACAACCGTGCTGTTCCCTTGGCTGTGACGGTGGTCATTGTCGGGATGAAGTGGGACATTTTAGAAAAATATTCAACGACCATGAGGATGGCGTCATATCCCTCGGGTGTGAATGGTAACCCGGTGACGAAGTCCATGGAGATATCTGCCCATGGTTCTCTCAAAACAGGGGGCGACTATAGGAGTTCGGGTGGCCTCGTGCGATGAGATTTCTGTCGCTGACAGGTGTTACGGGTTTTGCAGAATTTGGTCATGTCGGATTGCATCTTGTCACACCAATAGTTTTTCCCAGCTTCTTCCGCGTCTTGTCCTCTCCAAAGTGTCCACCTGGACAGGTGTTGTGACATTCTTCGAGCAGCATATGGCAAAGTTTGTCGTTTGGGGGCCCCACTTGGCGAGTGAAGCGTCGTCGCCAGTAGGGTGCGTCGAACCATAATTTGGTTTTATCATATCCGCTGTGCTCGTCATAGCCTCGTGCAAATAATGGCACGAGGTATGGGTCTCGCTGCAGCTATAGGATTGACACGTCGACCACTAAATCTGGTCGGTGACTGAGTGTGTCTACCGGATTGACTTTGCGTGGTCGCTACTATATTTTGTAGTTGAGCCCCGACTCAAGGAACTCCATCCATTGGGTTTGAAGTCAGCTGAGATTTGGCTGCATCTTCAAATATTTCAACGCGTGGTGGTTGGTGCGCATGATGCATCGACGACACTCTAGGTAGCATCGCCACGTCTTGAATGCGAGCACGACCGCCAGCATCTCTTTTCCGTGGACATCATAGTTGAGTTCCGGTCCTTATAGTTTTTGAGACATGTAGGCGACCGGTTGTTTGGTGTTTTCATGGTCTTGCAGGAGGATCGTGCCAATGGCTTGGTTCGATGCATCCGTAGCCAAGACGTAGTCAACTATTGGATTAGCTAGTCGTAGGAATGACGCCAAGGTCAGAGCGTTTCGCAAAGCAATGAATGCTTCTTGTTTGTTGTCTCCCCACTGCCACTCGTTTTCCTTTCGAGTGAGGTCTGAAAGAGGCGCTGACACTCGCACGTATTCCTGCACAAATCACCGGCAGTAACTATAGAATCCAGGAAAAACCTGTATTTCTCAAACATTCGTCGGCGTCGACTTATCAGCAAATGCTGCCACCTTTTTCGGATCAATAGTGATCCATCCGCCGTTGATGAAGTGACCCGAAAACTCGATCGAATGACAATTAAAGTCAAATTTTGAGAGTTTTCCAAAAAATTTCTATCTTTGTAAGACTTTGAGAACTTTTTGGAGGTGTCCATCATGTTCCTCTAAGGTGCCGCTAAACACCAAGATGTCTTCGAGGTATACCACGACAAAATCATCAAGGTACGGTTGGAAAATATTGTTTATTACTGTAATGAACATCGCTGGGACATTTGTTAGTCCAAATGGCTTAACCATGAACTCGAAGTGCCCGTAGCGAGTTTAGAATGTCGTCTTCTCCATGTCGGCAGCTTCCATGTGTATCTAGTGAATTCTACTGCGTAAGTCCATTTTGCTCGAGGAAAAGGGTAGCTGTTCTTGATGGTAGCGTTATTCAACACCCGATAATCCACACACATATGCATCTTGCCAGTTTTCTTTTTCAGGAATAACACTAGCGCGGCGTATGGTGACGTGGATGGACAAATGAACTCCTGACCGAGCATCTCCTTCAGCTGTTTTTTTTTTCTTGGTGAGCTTGTGATCGCTCATCCGATATGCCCCTCAGTCGTTAGGTCTACTGCCCGGCTTCAGTTTGATACGATGGTCGATGTCTTGCTGAGGACGTACGGTCTTCGGGAGTTTGTCGGAGAAGACGTTCGTAAACTCCTCAAGGAGTGGTGCGAAATCTTCAGGTACCATCGCGAACTTTGTCGAGGCCGATGAGACTGATGAGGCCGATGACGGATCAGCTGTTGCTACTTTTGCTTCTCCTATTGGCTCAAGATGTATGAGCCACACACGAGCTCTTTGTCGTATACACTACTTGGCCACGTTGAGCAGTATCGACTGCACCAGTTGTCACTTTTTTACTTTTGCGACTTCCTCTACTACTTCCATCTTTGTTGCTTCCACTGTGGGCTTCTGTCTCACATGCAAAATCATTTGTTTGGCATCACCGATCTCCACGTGGACATCACCATTGTTCTAGTTGACCTACAAATTGTATCGGTACAGGAAATTTTGTCCGAGGATGATTTTGTGATCGCTTATTCAACAAGACCTCTAGACCGTTACATCACTTACATCTCCCACTTGTTGTTTTAGTGGTTCTCAGAGTCTCGCTGTCTGTAGTCACCCGTTGATGGTTTTTCATAAACACCCATGGTTTGGTGTGCAAACCCATCATGTAAACCATGTCGTTTCTCAAGAAGCTGTGTGAAGCTCCGCAATCTAGTAGCGCCGGTACCATTCTACGCATTTGCATCCTCGAGGCTGGAATTTTAACAGCATTGCCGTAGTGTTCCTCGTACCCCTCGTCAGACTTTGCGATCTTAGAAACTCTTCATGGCAATATTGGCCGTTCAGATGGGCGATCATTCGGCGCAGATCGCTCCTCACAGACAAGAGTTATGCCTTTTACTCCTGCCCTTTGCCATTTTCTAACTCATTTACTATGACTTCCTCCCCTTTTTGGCCTACTGTTTGCTTCGACAGTTGCAAGCGGTGTGCCCAAATATTCTAAAGTTGTAACAGGTTTGCGTGACTCTCTGGTCAACGGAGTCCACATCCATGGGAGTCGAGGAGTCCGTCGACTGGTTCTCTCCATTTCTATAATAATGGTGGTTAGGAGGTCACCAGCAGTAGGATTCTTGGATCCAAGCATTGTATTTAGAACTGTCAATCCTTTCTGCTACTACAATCATCAGCGATAGGTCAATCTGTTGATGAAGATAGCGATTTCTCACTGGATATCTCGCTTAAGGCCATTGTTGTAGTGAAAACAGAGTTCGTTGGGGGCGATATCTGCTCCGGTGAATATCTTGTGAAATCTCTTCATATACTCTCTCACGCTAGACTACTGACGTAAACGTTGGAGATTGTACCGTGCGTCAGACTTCTCATTGAGTCGTCCAAAGCGTGCGAGTATTGCACGAGAAAATCCATTCCAGTCGGTTGGTGACGTCAGTGCATCTTGCCATTGTGGGTTGATCTGCTCCAAGGGTAGAACGTCTGCGGTCGGTGATGTGAGACAAGCTCCATGGACGGTCGATGATGCTCCGTCGGTCTCCTCCTGCCGTTGGATGGTCTTTAGGTCGAACCACCAACTTAACGCCCTACCATGCACAAGTGCAGCTGCGAGGTCAATTTTCTTTTGGTCGTCCTTGACCCGAGCAGCGGTGAAGTACACCTCCAAACTTGTCAGCCACATCCAAACTATTGGTCCTTTTGAGTTTATAGGATCGAACGGTTGTGGTGGAGCCGGACGAACTTTGAGTTCACTCGAGAGTTGGGAATTTCTCTTGACCAACACCCCTTCACGCGCGCTTTTGTTGTAAAGAGCCTCCATCGCAACATTGAGTTGTTGGAGCAGGTTGTTGTTGATTCCTTTGAGTGTGGAAATCCTGTTAGCTAGTTCCTCTTTGATTCGTGCCTGTTGTCCAGTGCCACTTGTCGTCCCTATTGTCGTCGTCAAGGCTGTTGGTAGGGATGGCTGGTTTATCGTCGTCGGGTTCATGACCGGATTGGTTGTCGAGACCATAGGGTTAGGTCCAGCTGCGGCAAATCCTGCCATGCCAACAATCACTGTCGCTTCAGGGTTTGCGTGGATCGGCACGTTCTGTTCCTCCATCGCCAAAGTCATTGCCAAAAACCCGCTATTGGTCGGTGGTTGCGCTCGCTTGCCTCACGTCATAGTCGCAAAGTCTGCAAAGTCTTGACGTACGAGATGAGCTGACGGCTTGTGCAAGGTAGTCCTCTGGATGAGTAAAGTAGTCAGATTCCTCTCCAGTATAGTTGTACTCTGATACCAAGTGCTACGCCAAACGGAGCGTGGATGGTGATCAGGTATAAATTGTGAGGCAAAACACGATTTAGGATTTGGGACACTTGAGAAACTTACAATTAGCGGTAAGTATACTTCGATGACAAGTATCAAAATGATCAAACACATATATACAAGTGCCGAGTCATGAATGGAGCTTGTCGGGATCATTAGGTCAAATGTCGAGTGACGCGTGCAGAGTCGCATCGTGAGTGGTCAGATTCTCCAAGATCCACCAAAAATTTGGGGGTCTTTGAGAATCGATGGTGAAGATGCACGATGCATCTTTCTAAATCCGGATGCGTTGAGATGCGTCGAGAAGTCGACCAAAAGGTCGTGACAGTTCTGATTGTAGGTTCGTAAGAGTGGTGGAAGCTGTTAGAAGGTTCGAGAATATGCACTGGGGGCGGGGTAGTCGGCCTGTTTGTCCTCGACCATCGGAGTGAATATCGCGGTCCTCGCAACGCGGTGGGCTGTTTGCGTAATAACATAAATGCCCACTCGAGAAGATTAGGGAATCGTGTACGTCTGATAAGTAACACAATCATCGTCCCATTGTACCTTTCATAATCAGTATATTACCCCTTTGTATATTTTTTCCATGCATAATACTATGCCAAGCGGAACGTGGGTGGTTCATGTTACACTCGTTGGAACGTGTTCCGTCGAGCAAAACGTGGATGGTTCACATGCATAAGGTGCAAAGAAGAATAGGAATCAATTAAATGATTTCTAAAAAACTATTATCAATCATTGTACTTTGATAACAAGAGTGAGAATTATCGAGCACATATACACAGTAGCTAAAAACAGACCGAACATACTCGGGGTTGCAGATGTAAAGTCGAGCGGAACGTTGGTGGTTCACAGGGATGAAGTTCAGGAAAAAACATGATTCAAGGATTTGAGACAATGGATCATTTTTATTAAGCATTGAGTGTATTTTGATTTAAAGTGTCTAGTGAGTCGAGCACATATGTACAATGCCGTGAATGAGGCATGTGCCAGGTCCTCGGCACTCGAGCCGAGCGACACGTGCGAGGTCACGCAATAAGTGGTTGCTTTGAGAAACTCTGTCGAAAAGTTGGGGGACTTCAAGAATATCAAGGCGCTTTGTTGTAAATGTCTAGCACCGTCGGGAAGTCGGCCAAAAAAATCAAAACATTCATATAGTTTGCAGCAGATCCTTCAACCTTTCTAGAAGGTGGAAGATATTTTCGGAAACATTTAGAACAGGCCACCGGAGGATAGAACAGTTGGCCAAAATGCCCTCGTCTAAACAACATAAAAATATTGAAGTTATATGCCGTGGGCCACGGATGTAATGATAGAAAAACCCACCCGTGAAGTTGAGGGACTCGTTTATGTCATGGACATAATACTCCCCCCCCCCCTTTTGTCCGCGACATCCCAGCGCGTTACCAGACATAGATCGGTAACAATGGGTAGCAGCCAGTCAGTTGATCGACAACTTGGAGGTTGTGGTACGGCTCGTAGATGTTGTGCGCGGTGTTGTAGCCGTACCACTTGACCAAATATTCCATCATTTTACCATGTTGTCTATGTCCAAGGACATCTTCAATCACGTACTCCGTATCCCCGTCCACTTGTACAAGAGGTGGAGGTGCGACGTCTCTCCTAGGGAAGTTCGTGCTGGGGTGTCGGTGGTGTTTGGGTTTCTGATGTAGAAGACATGATGTATCTCCATGTTGTCAAGTAGGCAAAGTCAAGTGACAAATGGGGTTTGCATTTGCTTGATCTCAAACAATCCCAACCAGCAGGGTTTGAGTTTTGCGAAATCCTGTCCTTGAAGTTTGATGCTCATTGCGCTGAGGAGGACGCGGTCTCCAACGCTGACCATGTCATCGATACGATGTCGATCGGCCGCTCGTTTTATGGTTGCTTGAGTCTTTATGAGGGACTGTCGTGTTTCCTCCCAAACGCTTGCAAAGTCCCTACCTATGGTGGATATCGACCACGGGGATATTGCTTTGACTCTGTAGTATGGCCGACGTGGTAGAATGTTTTCCGTACACCACTTTCAAAAGAGTTATACCAACTGCGATGGAAGTGGCGGGGTTGTATGCGAGATCGGCGGTCGACAATTTTGCTGTCCAATCTGAGCCAGGGGGCTTGCATAAAGTCCGGAGGAGCTGTTCGACCAATCAGCACCCGTCTTCACCTTTTTTGCGCCCATGGTGATTCGTCCACCACTTAGGACGTGGCCCAAAAACTCAATCAAACACTGACCGAAGTCACACTTTGAAAGTCTTTTTGAAAAGTTTATCTCTTTATAAAAGCTCAAGAACTTTCCAGATATGTTCATTGTGCTTCTTCGCGGTGCGGCTGTACACAAGAATGTCATCGAGATACACGACAACAAAGTCGTCAAGGTATGGACAAAAGATATTGTTCATTACCAACATTGACGATCCAGGAGCATTTGTGAATTCAAACGACATAACAGTGAACTTGAAATGCCCGTATCTGGTGCGGAATGCTGTTTTCTCAATGTCCTTATGAAATATGCGGATCTGATGACAGCCACATCACAGGTTTTTTTAGATTCAAAACCTGCTGAGCTGACCAAAAGTTTGTCTGCTCGTAAAGTAGGGTAGCGGTTCTTGATGGTAATGTTTTCAATGCTTGGTACTCTACGCGCATCCATATCTCTCTGGTTTTCTTCTTCACAAATAGTACAGATGCTGCATAGGGTGACGTGGAGGATCTGATGGACCCTTGATCAAGCATCTCGTCCAGTGGCTTATTGAGTTTGAATAGCTCGTGATCGCCCATACAGTAGGTCCCTTTTACCATCACTCTGCTGTCCGACTACAAGGCTATCTGGTGGTCGATGTTCCGTTGCGTGGATAGCTCTCAGGGACTGTTTGTCAGGGAAAACCCCTTTGAGCTCCTAGAAGGGCTCTACAAACTCCTTTGGTGCTGCTGCGAACTTCTTAGGTGTCAAGGCTGTTGGTGTTACCTTGGCTACTGTGATTTCCTACGATTCTCCTACTTCCATTTGGACTAACCATGCTTGAGCTTTGCCTTTCAAGTGTCACTCGGTCACGTCACAGACATCGATTGGAATTTTGTGGCTGCTGCAAATTCCTCTGTACCTTTCAGCTCTGCTACTTCTCGTAACCGCTCTTGTAGCGTGGATCGCTTGATCAGAGACAGGTGTCGCTTTCTGCCATTAACGCAGACGTAAACTGATCCGTTGCTCTAGTCGACCTGCAAAATTATGCCAATGTAGGAAATCTTGTCCAAGGTTCACTTTTTGGTTGCTCATCAGGCAAGTCCTCTAGATCGTTACGTCATGCAGGTCTCCGATTTGCAGTGAGAGTGGTTTCTAAAGTCGATGGATCTATAGTCATCCCTCGACGCTTTCTTCTTCAAACACTCCTTGTCATGTCTACAAACATAGCCTTTGAACCATGCTACTGCTATCGGAAGTGTGAGAAGCTCCTCCATTTAGTAGCATCGTTCTGCGACTTTTACAACCCCTGGATTGTAGAGGTAGCAGTATTATCGGTTGCTCCTCCTGCTAAAACAGGCCTTTTATTTGGCACAGGGTCCGTACTTTCTAGCCTAGGACTGAATTGAAGTGCCCATTCAGATTGTGTGGGCATCAGCTTTCACCCTTTTTTTGGTAGGCAAGACTACGCTTGATGAGATTGCTTTAGTTATTGGGTGGAGTGAGGGAGGGGGAGGACATTGAGTACACAGCATACACTAACTCTGCTAAGGAGGACAGTCCCTACACAGCACACTTCCACATTGTTGAGACTTTTCAGCCCATTTCTTTGTCCTAACAGTTCTCCTATGTGGGAGGTTTGACCATTGAGGCAGAAAGAACGTGTCATAAATTCTTTGTGATGATGTTTCTTATTACTTGGTTTGGTTTGGTTATTTGAACTGAATTGAAAGTCCAAACTGGAAGTGATTGAGCTTAACCCCTTGTTGTCAGCTGAAAAAAAACTCCAATTGTTGGTTCAGTTCAATTTTCCGCACCAGACGAAATGTTAAAGTAGCAGCCCTCTGTCCTTTCATCTGTTTGTCCTTCCATCCGTCCGTCTGTCCGTCCGTCTAGGGAAGGAGGGAGGGAGGGAGGGACGGAGGGAGAGAGGGGTGGGTGGTCGACATGCAGCACTGCGTCGTCCCACAACATGTTGTGGGCGTCATAGCAGTCTACCTGGAGCAGGCACGTGGTCCAGGCCAGCAAAAGGGTGAAGTAGTGCCAATTCGTGCCATCACGAATTGGTGCGCCCACCCTGTGGGGCCCGCTCGGTGCTTGCAGGATGAGCACAAAGCTGTAGAGTAAAATGATGTTGACGACAGGGTTAGTGGACGTGTTGCGCACAGACAGCAAGCACTTGGGCGACATGTTGTGAGCCGGTTGCTTGGTGTGTTTTGTGGTTATGTGGTCCACCGTCACCTTGACGATGTGGCACGTACTAGGATCTTGGTTCTGGAGTTTTTTGGTGTTCTGTTTTAGCGTGAGGTCTTAGTGTAACCTTAAACTCGAGGATGTAAGAGATTGTGGTGCTTGGCTTTGACAGTAGCTTGGCGATGTTTGTTTTGTTATGTTCAGGATTATGGCACGCAAAGGACTGCAGTCGCGGAAGTGGAAGGCTCGTGGATGGGCGACGTGTGTCAGGAAGAAAGTGAGGGAGCTGATCGACATTCCTGATCCAGTGCCAAGGCATCCGATGACAGAGCAACAAATGAATGCGTTCCTCTGTGATCGAGATCCAGGACAGATATTTTGTACTTCATCGAATCGTTTTTTTAAGAAATAAGACGCAGGTCATTTGCCAATCTGATTGTACAGAAAAAAGGTAAAAAAATGATCTAATAAATAATTGCAGACTGGTTGGTGCAGGTAAAACGAAAGCAAAAGCGAGCGGGCTCAAGTGCATGATGTGATTACCTGGTAAACATTGTCATATTCAGCTTTGAGTTGGTGTTGGCAACACAATACATGGTGTAGCTCTCTCCTGTACAATTGCTTTTGTTTTGTACTAAACAAGCGTACGTTCGTATCATTGACTCGTACCTGATGTTTTTTTTTTGCCACTCCAACATCATCTAGTTTGGGTACAACCCTTCAGCATCACAGGTTGAAACAGCTCCATGATGAGAGAGTGCCCACAGAAATGGAGCAAGCCGGCATTGCCACCCCCCGCCGTTGTGGCAGCCTGTGGTTAAAAAAACACCTCATCATTTTTAACGCTCAAAATAACGCTGCGTTAATAACGGCCTCATTTTTCAACGATACGCCTCATTTTTACCTCCCGTTAAAATTTTAACCCCCCCCCTCCCCCCCACCTGGGCCCCCTGCAGGGGACCACCCACCACCAACATGTCATGTCATTGTCACGTTATGAAGTTATCATGCCATTCATGTCATGTCACCATGTCACCATGAATGACCTTCATACTTAAGGAAAGAATCTTTTCTTAAGTATGAAGGGTAGGGATAAACTTCTGGTTTGGGTCCGAAAGTAGGTTCAGGACGACAATCAAGACGGTAGGTACAAATGAATTCAATTTTTTTTTCTAATTTTGGACCCATATGAGCGTTTTTAACGCCGTCAGCATATGCCATCGTTTAAAACGCCCGTATGACTGAAAAATGAGGCGTTTTTTTAACCACAGGTGGCAGCGACCACAACGCGCCTAAAGAGAAACTCGTAGCTGATGTTTTTGTCTCAATATTCATTAGTTGTAATGGCAACTCTCCATTTCTCTATGTAGGACTCCATTCGTTGAACATTTAGGTTCTCTCTCTCTCTCTCTCTCTCTCTCTCTCTCTCTCTCTCTCTCTCTCTCT
>SZWC01005980.1:58855-79219 GCA_023375785.1 Penium margaritaceum
CGATAGATCTGTCCACCATTCTTCAAAGTGGTCAAACCCGTTGGAGCCTTCAAGAGCGGAACACCGTAGGCCCGAACAAGTGGCCAAAATGGCCTTAGTCAGGAGAGGTAAAAACCGTGAGCCGGTGTGGAGTGGGCCACAAATGTATTGACATAAATGCTCACTTGCAGAGTCGAAGAACTTGTGTACGTCTAGGTTGTAACAACGAGAAAGCTAGTCAAGTGTTACAATGTTTCTTCTCTAAGAATGGGGCTAATTCTGTCAAATGTTTGAAGAAGAACCTTTCTAAGAAGGCCATTAAGGAATGGAAGTTATGTGGCATGACATTACTCAGGATTGGTCATTTTTCACTTAGTAAAATTGTAATATCCAAGATAAAGTACTAAGGGATAAAAGGGTGAATTGGCCACATAATCCTGTTTCTGCTGAGTCCTCATGCGAGGTGATGTACCGTTGCGCCATCCCTCAGTTGCGGCCATCAATATTGAGGTTTTGTTATAAAATTGAGGTGGGGAGGGGGGCATGTTGGAAGTGCAATCTATTGGGATTCATGGTCTTCCTTATGCACAGGCTCATACTAGGCCTTGCATTAGGGGGGTCCTGTTGGTTCCCTTTTAATGCATGCTAAGTCTCCGAATCCACGTGTATGAATGAAAAAATGTCACAAAACCTACTCCAAACCCATACAAACCCTGCTTCGTGGATTTTGTTCCAATTCACAGAAAACAAGAGTTAAAATATAATCATTTTAAGGAACTCATACATTTTTAATGTAGAATGTATATGTGTGTGGAATTTTCAACATTTAGTCCAAGGGAGATAGGAGCCCTTTCGATTAAAGTTTTAATGATTTTACTAGTACTTGTCTGGAATTCTTTTCATCAAACTAACATGGCATCATTGTGCTATCTTTATTTGAATCCATTGAGGACAAAAACTGAATCCATGAATATGAGCCTCTTTCCTGTTTTGGAGATTTGTTAATGCCTCCCACTGTCTCTTACTTGAGGGAGCTAGATTCAACCGCAACTTAAGCTCTGATGCTGAGGTAACTCACGTGCTTCAGTTGGTTACAACTAGGGAAAAACATTGACAAGATAAAAAAGGGAGACACAAAACTACAAAAATGGCTAATATTCCTATGAAGATCAATAAGGAACGCAACCCCCATATTTTCGACCCGTATGAGAACCGTGTTTACTTGGAATCAATGATATCTTGATCGCACTGATTGCTCGGTAGAACCCCACCTACGAAGAATATGGAGACATGGGCATGCGCACGAGGGGCTGGATCCTCACCAGCTGCAACAAAGCCAATCACTTGTGGCTCTCAGCCATCCTTATCCGCTATAAGCTGCTCTTAGCCGCTCTCATCCACTCTTAGCTGCTCACTGGTAACTATCCACATGGCTGCCTCCAAGGCGGCCAGTGTGTATGAATCTCTCAATATACACGTCTCCAGTGTTATCGCATAAGTATGTACCAGCCACCTCGCTTCCACCTCAATCGCAACATCAAGTGATGCAATCAAAACTCGCAGGAATCTGGGTCAGTGAAGAAATAGAGTCCCCCTTCTTTAGGACCCCCTAACCTCAGCATCTTTGCGGCCTAAGAATCATGGATGACCGCACTCACATGCCACAAAGGACATGCCATGGAGCTTGATAAGACGCGTGAACTGCTACATCAAACCCATTGTATCTTTCCCATCTACATAACGATCACGATCCCTCTTGCAGTAATACCATCGAAAAGCAACCATGATCCACCAACGACCATCAAGACATGGTCATTACACTCCACGCCTGGCACCTAGCTCAATCCGTCACTAGGCTTATCCAAACTAATTAACAGTCCCATCGTCCTACACTCGGACACTCTCCGGGCTACACCTCCTTGCTTTGAACATTGCTCTCGCTCCCCCCTTCTCCCCCCGTCCACCTTTGTACTCGTCTACTCGCCTCCCTCCCTCATCCTACAACACTCCTCCACTGCACCCCATCTTCTTACCCTCAATAAAGTCAACATTTCTAAACGCTAAACCAGAAAAGGTGGTATTCGAGAAGAAAAAAAAAACTCTCCAAAAGATTGGATAAAACAAGATGAAAAAATAGAAAACCTAGGAAGTTTCTAATCAATAGCTACTATCCTCCATATTAGCTGTCGCTCACCACATCCTATCCACGTCTTTGAAGAGCTTGCCTTCAAGTTGCGTTGTGGTAAGGTCACTCTTCTAACCGCGTGGAGCCTTGTGGACATGCATAATGTGCTCCATACGATTCACGAAGCCGGCTAGCTTCACGTCCTTGCAGAAGATCTGTACACTTTGAAGGAAGGACGTGTTTATGACGGGCTCCGATGTCGTCGAGGTAGGCAATTCCTCTCTACCACTAGTGGTGATATCAGCACCTACGTTACACTGTGGTAACAATTGCATCCGCATCTGGGTCACGTTTTACCTCCACCATCACTGTTGATCTTGAGTCGCCCTGTCGCCTTGGCAGCCAACTCAGCAAGCTTCTGATGGTCTGCTTGAGTTGCCTTCACTACGGTATCATCCGACTCGTGCTCGTGAGAAATTCTCATGTGACTGCTTTCTCGATGCCTTTCCTGCTGTCCACAATCTCACTGGTGTTGTTAGCTTCGTGCGATCCGGTGGGCGCCTCGTCCCTCTCAAGGAATCAGCTCGATTTCGCCGCATGACGATGGCGATGATCGTGAACCTCGTCACCTTCGCCGTCGTTGACGTTGTGGTTTTTGTTGGGGTCCACGCTCGGGTAGTCCTTCTCGAGTGTGGGAGTCGCCAACGTGCACGTCGTCATGCTCCTCGAGCACATTTTGGCTTCCCTACGCTTCTCGGTGCCGCCTGGTTTAGCGTGGGTTGCCTTTGACGGTACAGTTGCCATTGCTTTGACCACCATGCTCGCGGCAGCGGATCCCAAGATTTGGACTCTACGGATGGTGTGTGGTGATGCCGTCACCATCTTGTCCTTGTTGTTCTTGGATGGTCCGGCACTTGCCATTCCTTCGTGCCTGCGTCTAGCACGTCAAGTCCTTTGTGAGGGTCATCCCACCATCTTAAAGAGGATTCGCCTCTTGTGGTGTCCTTTGTCTCACGATCCGTGAGTCACTTAGAAATTGATTGTTACCCCACTACCAGCTAAATTTGGATAAAAATTAGTTTCCCTTGGGCTCGACCTTGTTGCATAATTAGGTTCCCCCCTTGTAGCCAGGTATTCCTCCCACAATGAGTTTTGAAAATAAGCAGGCTCAATTCATGCCGTAACGAAGCTCTTAAAGATGAAGAGGCAAACAAAATGCGCCCTGGTTGCTTGCATGTTTGACCTAGACTCCTGAACATTTCTGAATTGAAGAGACATGGGTAGACCTCCATTTTTTTTGGAGGTCTACTCATCATCTCTTGTTGTCTCTTTGTCTTCTGGCCCTCCTTGGCCAAGGAGGGCCAGAAGACGTCTTCTCTTGGTGTGCCTTGCACCAACAAGAGATTTACCTTTGGAGATGACTCCCAGGAGGCGCAAGGCGCACCAAGAGAATACTCCTGGGAGTCATCTCCCTTCGTGCCCACGGCGATGGGTAGACCTCCAGAAATTCTTTAGTTGTCCCCTTCCTTGTTTTTCTTCTCCTTTCAGGCCATGAGGGTCCTTGGCCATGGGGAAGGGCACTGTCCCAATATTTGGTTGAAGGAGGGAAGAGGAAACCTTGAAATGGAGGTAAATTGGTGGTTTTCAGGGTGGACACTCCCCACCCTGTTCAACTGAAATCCACCTAGCCCCCTAAGTAGGAAAAGAACCTGAGAGGATATGGAAGAATAGAAAAAAGCTCTTCACAAGCTTTCTAACATAGTTTTCAGTGCTCCAAATGGTTAGGTTGAAGACCGTATCCCCCTTTTGTAATTTTTCTTTTTTTATTTCCTTGAATCTAAATGAACATGATAACGCGGTGGGGAGGATGCCAAAGTCCTTCACGCCACCTCATACAACTAATCAGGGTTCTCGGGCAAGGCCCTATGGCCAGGACCGCTACACTAGAGCCCAAGAATCACAAAAGTCCTTCACGCCACATAAAAGAAAATCAGGGTTCTCGAGCAAAGCCCTATGGCCAGGACCGTTACACCAGTGCACATGAGTCTCCATGTAGACATCGAGGAGCTAGGCTTCCCCGAATCTCGTCTAAACCCTGCAAAGGACTGAGAGTGTGAGGAGGGAGCACACATTTCCCTGGCGCGCAATGGGGGCCACCTCACCAGTGAAGGGGGCCGAGGCTCTGGCGTGTGTGGATACATAGAGCCGGATGGCCGCACACTGGGCACGGATCCCTGCAATGGAGGCCCGTTGGTTGAGGAAGCTCACTGCTCACTGTGCCCAGTGCACAAGGGCCTCCGCCGAGCACTGTCGAGTCGCACGTGAGAGGCAGATCTTGGCCAGACGTGCCAAAAACACCCAGAACTCATCTCCTAGACCTCCCAAGGTCTCCCAAGCCAGGGGTTGTAGGTGGTGTCCTCGCTGCGGAGCTGCCCTGAATCGCTCAACCTTCTCCTCCTCAGCAGCCTCGAGAGCCCTCTGTCTCGGTGTTTTCGTGCATCCACTGTTGTGACATCAAGTACCCATGTGATGCCGAGGTCGTGGTCCACCAGGGTCAGGTCCAGACGCAGGTATCCTCCCCCCCCCCCCCCCCCCCCCCCGGCAGAGGCAACACGTTCGTCGGCGCCACGCGGACAGTGAGATGTTGCTCTCAGCACACATCAGCGAGCTCGTCACGGATGGCGTTATGAACACACCAGATGGCGCCCCCTTGCTTCTCTTGCCAGGTCACTTATGTAGGCTTGAGTGGGTGGACCTGTACCTGTTCCAGGTGTGCGAGGGGGAGGCCTAGCCACAACAATGTTGACCTTTGTACCACCTACAATGCCACAACATTGTGGACAACGAACAACGTTGTAGTCCATTTTTGGGACAACGTTGTGGCACCTTTTCAACGTCGGTTTCCAAGGCACATGCATGGCACACTACCATACATTATGCATACCAATTGCATGTTGCACACTACATTATATGATCATTAGCAAGGCGTGTAAGCAGGTCAAACAGAAGTACAGTGTCCGAAAAACTCGTATATGGATTCTACGCATGGCACACATTAT
This sequence comes from Penium margaritaceum, assembly GCA_023375785.1. NCBI lineage: Eukaryota > Viridiplantae > Streptophyta > Zygnematophyceae > Desmidiales > Peniaceae > Penium > Penium margaritaceum. Next base: position 64,019 of record SZWC01005980.1, read on the forward strand.
GCCTACCACATGCATGTTGCACATTACATTCTGCAAACAGTAGCTAGGCATTGTAAGCAAGTCAAACAGGAGTAGAATTTCAGTGAACTTTACTCAAGTAGTGATTAGTCAGAGACAATGTAGCCTTCCTACTTCTTAGCACGTCCACTCTTGGCTGCCTTCTCCCCTGCAGCATGGCTTTTTGTGCCTAAGGTACGGGCATGAGAAGCTTGTCCACGGGTATGAGCATGTACTCCTGCTTCACGTGGTGGTGGAGGTGGATTTGCTGGAGTCGGATCTGAAGCACGTGTTGATTCAGGCATGGTTGTTTCTGATTCAGCAATAGCTTGTGGTGAAGTAGGTGTTGGAGGTGCTCCTGCAGCAGTTGCTTCTGCTGCACCGGCTGTTTTTGATGTAGCTGCTGTTGTATCTTGTGCTGAAGCAGTTACAACTACTGCTACAGGTGCTCCTGCATCAGATGCTGCATCAGTTGCTATAGTTGTTGTACGAGTCTGGCTGCGACTGGTGTGCTTGCTACCAGACGCCACAGCAGGGGGCTCCTGTCGCATGCGTACACAGCGTGCATGCGTTAACATAGGATAGTCAACCAGAATACGGATGTTGGCCTCCAGCTCAATCATGTCGTCATCTCCCTCTGCACCATTGAAGTCCTCCTCTTCATCCTCACCCTCATCACCTTCACTGCCGTCCTCTTCATCCTCGTTGAGCATCTCCACCTCGCCCTCCTCCTCCACAATCTCCCCATCATCTTCAATGGCCTCTCCATCATCTACTTCCTCTCCTTCTACTGGATGTGTTGCTTGTGGCATCTGCTTTGCTACTCGCCTACCGCTCTTCCCATAGTGCTTTTGCAGCCTCACATTGCAGCAGATAAGCAACTCCAGCGTTGAGAGGAGTAGGCGGTTCATATGTGTAGTGTGCACCAACTCATGCATGGAGAACTCACACTCACATTCAGATGATGAACAAGGTTGAGACAACACTTTCAGGATGAGGATACACAATGTGGGCATGTAACGCATATAGTTGACATGCCACTCCACTGAAGTCATGCTCCTGCAGTGAACCTTGGCCATAGCTGCGACAACCTTTGCGTTCTTCGATGCAGTGACAGTGGGGACTGGCTGGACCATGACTTGACCTCTCTGGAATGTGGAAACATCATGGAGCAAATCATCATTCTTGTCAGCAGGCACCAACGCATCCACCACAGTCTGCCATGCCTATGTGGTGGCTGAATTCTGCAAGAGATCATTGCCGAAATGCTCAGGGTGCATGCAGCAGGCTGCGGCATACAATGGACATGACATGTCCTTTGTCCAGCATGTGTTCAGCCTTCCTGGATCAAACTTCACGTAGGACTTGGGCACCCTGGCTGGTTTCCTGTCCTTCTTCTCACCAAGTGCCCGGAGCTCCTCTGAACAGTCAAGCAGGGCCTCGTAAATCTCACCTACAGAGCCACCACTCCTGTCAGCCACCTGTAATGCTCTCATCAACGGCTCCAGTAGATCTTTGAGCAGGCGGACCTGAACTCAAAACACCCTGCGACAGACGAGACGCCGCATCTCCTTCTTCTTCTCCTTGAAACCCACATCCCTTGACATGCCCATCTGCTTCTACAGGTCCGTTTCCACCATTGTCTCCAAGTTTTCCTTCTGGTCAAGCAGGTGCTCGACCATGTCAAAGGTGGAGGCAAATCTGGTGTCACAACGTGGCACAAGGATTTTGCTGTCGGTCCTTTCACAAAGCCAAGAGCGCGGTAAGTCGTTGTTGCGCCCGTAGGATACCACCTTTTCACACCTGCTGATGATGGATGCCCCTTAGTCACTTTTCCCAATTTCTTTCATGATGAGGTCGACGTTGTGTGTGCAATACTCCTAGAAGAACAGTTGCGGGTACTTCTGTTTCAGGTCAGTGAAGGCCCTCTTTGTTGGTGGAAGTGTTGCCACATATCACTGAGACCATCTTCTCCACCCCAACTGCCTCAACAGCAGCTTCAATCATGCTGGCCATGTGGTCGGGATCCCTACTGAGGCCGCTGGCATCACGTGAGAAGAGGTGGACAGATCCTTGGGCCATAGCGTTGTAAATGGGCCTGACTTGACGGTCAGCCCATTCGTCCACGTCCAAAGAGCAACCGTATACATCCCATGCCTCCCTCAAGGGAGCATGAAGCTCCTTTAGCTCCTTCTCCAGTTTGGAGAGCAGGTCTTTCACGACGCGGGTGCAGCTTGGAAGGCGGAAGCAACTAAAAATCCTCCAAGCAGACTTCAGGGTCTCGAGGAGCACTGATTCACGGCAGAAGGATATATGAGCTGCTTGGATGCACCTCAGCTTCACCAAATTCAGCTGGCAACTATCATTGTAGTCACACTCGATGTGCTTGTCCATGCTGGTCTACCACAAAGAGGTAGCCCTCCTCGTGTCAAAGATGGAGACCACGTCTGAGGTAGTGGCTGTTTCTTGACTCTCGTGACGGGTGGACTGTCCCGGGTGAGATCCCTCGTCTTCACTGTTGGCCTCCAGCATGACCCCGGCTATTGCGGCTGAGGCCTACATTTGGTGCTTCTCCCACAACTTTATCCACTACACGAGTTTGTCCTTGGTCCTCCAATTTGCTCCGAGTCCCTTGTACAGCTGGACATTTTGCGGCTTCCATCCGGAGGGAGGCGGCGGAACTCGCTCCAACCCGAGGGCATCACGGGCAGTGGGTGGTGGGTACGGGCATCGTCCGATGTTATGGTTGTCGCCGCTAAAATGGCTGCGAATGCGGTCACAGGTCACTGCTTTGATGGTGTCACATGAGCCACAGTACCAGTCCGCTTTCTTCGTCTTTTTGGGACAGGGTCACAGTGCTTGCTTAACTCCTTCATCAGAAAGTCACCGCTACACTGGCGCTTACATGGAGGATTGTAGCAAGTTGGGTCGAAGGAGGCATCAGTAACACCAGATGAAAGAATGGGTGACCGAACGGTGCCAGCAGCAGAGCTGGCCCCGCGAGACGGGTGAGACGATGAGCCGGAAGGTTGGGACGCCATGCTGGTGCAACATGATTGTCGCACCAGAAGTCTAGCAAAAGGGTGGGGTGTTACTGAAGCTGGCACTTTGATCTCGTCGAACACCGAAATCCTCGCGAGGGGTGGACTTTGGCGAGCGCGAGCCTTGGTTGGTGCAGGGATTACACATGCACCCGAGACCCTAGATTGGCATTACAATATGATGCACTGAAGTAAGGATTCTTGCAACCGTGTCCCTCGAGTTGTGGTGCACGGATGACCCATGCACCCATGATCCTGGATTGGCATTGCAAGATGATGCATGTAGCACAAATTCAACCGTATTCAACGAATCTTGACAGGAGAAATATTGCAACATATATTGGTTGTGCAGCATGTAAGAATCAAGAATACTGAAGGACTCAGGCATACAAGTTGACAACAAACAAGTGTGATACACACTTCATAAAAATAAATTAAAAAGAAAGAATCAAGGAATCTTCAGTTCAGTGGAGGGGTTGGGTTACACGTGGACCTTGCTATCTGCTCAGTTGGAGGTGGGGCTGTTCATGCGATTCATCCAATGCGATGATGAGGTTGTTAACGAACAAGTGATTACCTTGCCCTTGCTGAGCTGTATCATGCATGCATTGCATGCTATGATGCAACACATGCTGTCATGCTGTCCATTGAAGTAGGTCCTCGCGGGTGAGCCGTCGTGCGCGGAACTGAAACTCTAATTTTTGAATAGTTACCGTGTGCCGTGTTGAAGACTGCCTGGTGAGCCATATGTCCATTTTGGTCAGCCCCGGGTCGTGCAAGGGGCCTACCATACAACGTTGGCGCAACGTTGTACTTCGTTGTAGCGTTGCCGTTGTAGGGCTCCTACAATGGACACCAAGGTCAACATTGAGCGACAGCTGTGCATGGAGCCGGAAGTCTGCCGTAAGATGGAAGGTCCTGTCGTCCTCCCTCAACGGCGTGGCCTGGAGCCATGGTGCGTTTCCCCGCGTCGCTGTGGTCTAACATCTACTCTCTGCCCAGCGGCAGCACCCCGTGCTCGGCCCGCAGCGCACCCGACAGGCACAATGCCGCAGTGCTACTATCCGTGCCTTCTCCATCCACCGCTCCCCTCGGCTTGCATACCACACCTCACTCAGCTACTGGCAGAGGCGTGGCACAAGTCCCTGATACAGGCCGTCCAAAGAGGGGAAGGCATGGAACACCTGCACCAGCAGCTCCTCCTCAACCCGCCGCCAGACGGGGGTGAGAAACCCAAGGGTCTGTGAGGAAGGCAGGAAGGAACCGAAGTCAGAGACCAGTGTTTGGAGGAGAGAGCCTATGGCGCATGCGAAGGCGAGCGGCGTCCTTTCACGGGCAGTGAGGAGACAAGCGCTGCCAAAGCAGAAGGGCAGTGGAAACTGCCACTGGGCAAGCTGGTGCAGGTCCTAGTCCTCCGACTCTCAGTCTGCTGCCGTCGTCACCTGTAGCAGCGAGAGGACTGCCGCCCACACAGCCTCGTCAAACTGCTACAGCAACGCCAGCCACCACCGCTCGGGGGGCAGGGCCCGCATGCAGAAGTCCAACCGCGGCATGAGGCAGAGTTGGAGGAGGGTCATTGCCGCTTGGACGTATGCCATGCGGCCTAGCTGGAGGAGACCCCGGGCCTGTTGCGACAGCCACGCCTCAGCCCAATCCTCCTGAAAGTCCTAGGTGCCGACCGGACACCCTAGGATCTTTGTTCCTTGGGTCGTCTAGGGCAGCCCTGTGAGCACGGAGGGGATGGCCTCTGCCGAGCGCTGCCACAGCAGGTACCTCCAGGCTGGACGCATAGGCCGTGGAGCACCTCGGCCTCCACGAAGGTCGCCATGTTGGTCCCCAAGGGGTGGGGAGGTCTACAAACAGTCGCGTCATCCTGGTAGGCGCCAATGTGGCCCAGTCCATCACCACTCTTTGCCGCCAGGGCCGAGGAGGCCGCCTATAGAGCGAGGGCCAGGGTGAGGTCAAAGAGTACAGGGCCTAGTGGATTACCCTGGCGGACGTCGCGGGCGCTCTTTAGGACGGCAGGTGTGTCAACGTCAAAGAGGAGCTAGGCAGGACGAAGGGAAAACTACCAAAGGTAGGGGATCCAAGACCCCAAGCCCGAGTCAAGCACTACTTTGAACACCGACGCCCACTCTACCTTGTCAAAGACATTGTAGATGTCTATTTGGAGCAGCCAAAAGGATGGGTTGGCGGTGAGGATGACCCCGATCCCTCGTACTAGGAGAGTTGTGCCGTCGGACAGGCCCACGCTGTTCAGATGGGACCTAAACACAGAGTTCAACTTCTCCTTCTCCCGGAGCAGGAGCGGCTTCCCCGCCAGTCGCTTCCACACCTTGATCACTATGGTCGGACGCACACCTTCCTTTTGCGAGGCCCCCTTCAGCACCAAGATGAGGCTGCTGCGGCTGATGCAGGAGGCTACCTTGCCCATATGAAAGCCCTCAAGGATGCGGCGGAGGACACCCTCGAGGCCCTCTAAGGCTGCTGGCGAGTCCAAGTCGAGGTCACGAAGCAAATTTGTGGTGAGGCCCAGTGGCCCTGCGCTAGAGCCCCGTGGTACCTCCTTGAGCACCTTCCCCGTCCATGATCCTGTCCGCTCCCCCTTTGTCTAGTGGGTCAAAGTCCGATACCCACTCGGATAGGGGGAGGAGGCCTGCCGGGTGACGGTCATGAAGGGTCGTGACAGTCCTGTCCCTTCCTGCTACGGAGGGCCGGTCCTCAAACTGNAGCCCCGCCCAATCGCCAGCCTAAAAGCGGCTGCACCGCTCCAGGATCACGTCATCTGTCTACCTCAGTTTGCGGGCCGGCCCCCACCGTCCTCCTTGGAGGCGCCAGTGGTGGCCACAGAAAGAGGACGGGTCGCCGATCTACTCCTTAAGGGTGGGGACGCGGCAAAGAAGGAGATGGAGGTGAAACAACATCATTTAGCGATAGAGGAGGCTCTCAAGGGGGGGAGGGAGGCATCGATGGCCTAGGTGCAACAGTGGCTGAAGATGGCACTCACTCATTGTTTCGGCTCCCCATGGAGGCGCACGTACGCGACACCCACGGGGCCTAAAACACCGACGTCCGTGCCACCTCGTTAAAGGCATTGCGGATGTCGAGTCAGAGTAGCCAAAAGGATGGGTTGGAGGTGAGGATGGCCTTGATCCCTCGTACCAGGAGAGCTGCGCTGTCGGACACGCACACACCATATTCATGGGGCCAGAGCACAGAGTTTAGCTTTTCCCTGTCGCGGATCAGGAGCAGCTTCCCCGCCAGTCGCGTCCACACCTCGCCCACCACGATCGAATGCACACCTTCTCCCTCTGAGGCCCCCTTCAACACTAGGATGAGGCTGTTGCGGCTGATGCAGGAGGCTACCTTGACCAATAGACAACCCTCGAGCATGTGGCGGAGGACACCCCCGAGGCCCTCTAAGGCTGCTGGCGAGCCTAAGGCGAGGCCGCAAAGCAGGTCCATGGTGAGGCCAGTTGCCATGCGCTGGCGCCCTATGGTGCCTCCCTCAAGACCTCCTCTTCCATGGCGTCCGTGATCCTGTCCGCTCCCCCCTCGTCCGGTGGTTCGAAGTCCTATACCCACTTGGGCAGGGGGAGGAGGCCTACTGGGTCACGCTCGCGAAGGGTCGTGACAGTCTCGTCCGTTCTCGCTGCAGAGGGTTGGTCCTCAAACTACTGTACCGCACGGGCAAAGACTCCTATGTGGATGAGATTTGCCACCCGCCGTCGTACCTTAGCTGCTTCCACCCCCCGTGCCACCGCTGCCTGGTGGGTGAGAGGGTGAGAGAGGACTCGGGTACGTGTGACTGGGCGTACCTGCTCCAGTGTCTCCTCCAACAGCCTCGGCCAGTTGTCGGCCTCAAAGTGGCTACACTGCTCCAGGATCACGTCATCTGTCCCCGTCAGCTCACGGGCCGGCCCCCACCGTCCTCCCCGGAGGCACCATTGGTGACCACAGACAAAGGACGGGTCGCTGATCTACTCCTCGGGGATGGGGACGCGACAGAGGAGCAGATGGAGGTGAATTTGCAGCATCCAGCAATAGAGGATGTTCCTATTTGGAAGGGAGGCGTCGGTGGCCTAGGTGCAAGAGTGGCCGAAGATGGCACTCACTTATTGTTTTGGCTCCCCGTAGAGGCGCGCGTACGCCTTGGGGTCCTGGACGAGCTAGCCACCCACACCGTGTCCACCAGGGGAGAGGTAGCATAGACGCTCCCAGGCAAAGTCGTCAAGAGCCTCCCAGGCGGGTGTGACTGTGAGGTCTTGGATTCAGAGGAGCCCAAGGCAAGGTGAGGAGAGCGCATCCGCCCCATGAAGGGCGCTTGTTGTGCGCCAAGGAGGGCCTCTACACCCAGGGACCAGATGACGTTGGGAAAACCCGGGCAGTCCATCCGACCGGAGGTGCGAAGGCCGAGACAGTCTGTTTGCCACTCAGTCATTCTCCCGCCCTATCCATTGGTAGACCCTGTGAACTCCTGGGTTAAGAATCCTTTGGGCTTGGTCATGCCGCTGGCGTAAGCACTCCACAGTCACTCTGATTGCCCCCCTCATCTAGTCCACTATTAGGCGTGAGTCACCCACGACGACCAAGGTTGCGATCTGGATCTCTTGCACGAGGGAGAGGCCGAGGCAGAGAGTGGCGTACTCCTCGTCATTGTTGGTTGCAACTCCTTCCAAGGGCTCCCAGGCGGAGAGGAATGGTACTCCTTCCGATTCAAAGAGGATTGTCCCCGCACTCCCCAGGTCCATGCCTGGGGAGTGCGGGGGCAATGGTCTAGTGACTTGCGTTGCGTCGTAAAAAAATAATAGTGAGGTCACGTGGAGAAGGGTGAAGAGGTAGGTGGAGGGGGTGGGGGCATGGGACGGGGAGGTGGGACTGGGTCACCGAGGGCTGCAGGGGAGGGGAGGTTGATGGCCGCCGGGGAGGGGAGGTCAAGATGGTGAGGTGTGGTAGGGAGGTGGGTGGAAGGAGGAGGGGGGTCCGGGGGAGAGGATCGGAGGAGGCAGAGGGAGCGGGGACTCTCTTGAGAGGGAGGGTGGGCTACCAGCGAGGGGGATGGAGGGGCGTCTGTGGGGGGAAAGTGCCAGCGGTGGTACTCCACTAGGCCGCGTGAGGTTGGGGGAGGTTGGAGGGGGTGGAGGAGGGGGAGGAGGAGGGAGGGAGGGCCGCGGGGATGGGGGAGGTGGGGGGGGGGGGGGAAGGAGGAGGGGGGTCCGGGGGAGAGGATCGGAGGAGGCAGAGGGAGCGGGGACTCTCTTGAGAGGGAGGGTGGGCTACCAGCGAGGGGGATGGAGGGGCGTCTGTGGGGGGAAAGTGCCAGCGGTGGTACTCCACTAGGCCGCGTGAGGTTGGGGGAGGTTGGAGGGGGTGGAGGAGGGGGAGGAGGAGGGAGGGAGGGCCGCGGGGATGGGGGAGGTGGGGGGGGGGGGGGAAGGAGGAGGGGGGTCCGGGGGAGAGGATCGGAGGAGGCAGAGGGAGCGGGGACTCTCTTGAGAGGGAGGGTGGGCTACCAGCGAGGGGGATGGAGGGGCGTCTGTGGGGGGAAAGTGCCAGCGGTGGTACTCCACTAGGCCGCGTGAGGTTGGGGGAGGTTGGAGGGGGTGGAGGAGGGGGAGGAGGAGGGAGGGAGGGCCGCGGGGATGGGGGAGGTGGGGGGGGGGGGGGAAGGGGGAGGGGGAGGAGGCTGCGGGGGTGGAGGAGGTGGAGGAGGAGGGAGGGAGGGCCGCGGGGATGGGGGAGGTGGGGGGGGGGGGGGGGGAGGGGGGGGGGGGGGGGGAGGGGGGGTGGATGCGGAGGGGGGGAGGGAGGAGGCCGCGGAGATGGAGGAGGAGGGGGGGAGGAGGCCGCGAGACTGGGGGCTGGCGTGGGTGTTCAGGCTGTCCGCCAGCCGCGTCAGGAACGCCGCCTGTTGGTCGCGTAGCGCGCCAGGACCGGCCGCCGCTTCAGGAGCGCTCGCAACTTGTCGCGTGGCGCGCGCTGGCCGGCGGTCGCCTCAGGCGCGCGACCAGTAGTACCCGCGTTGGTCGCGCGGTTCGCGCCGCTCGCGATGCTAGCGTTGTAGCATGTAGCTGCGGGTAGCCTTTCGCGCTGGCCAGGCACCGCTCGCGAAACTGACGTGACCAGGCGGAGCGACGAGGGTGGCTGGAGCGGAGCGATGGGGGCGGCTGGATGTTTTCTCGTTGCTCTGGATTTTTGCTCTTGATGCAGCTGTTGACGGCATTTTGCATCTGTTATAGCGGCGGGAACCGACTAACGCTTAGTTGTGATTGGACCAGTTGCAGCAATTGCTGCTGACAGCGACACGCAAATTTCTTTTGTTGCCTCTGTCATTACCTCTTCTAGAGCATCTGCAACATCTGCCACAGCAACCTCCGCACTTCTACACCCTCAGCATCCACATCAGTGACATCTGTAACATCTACTGCCATCTCTCTAGTCATAGGCGCCATCTCTGTTGCTGCGATACTCGCCACCTTTGGTCAGTGTCTGCAATTGATGCCCTTACCCTAGAGGTCCCGGCCTCCACCGTATTTGTCCTTCTTGTTGCTGCCGCTGCTGCTATTCCACCTCTCCTAACATTTCTTTGCTGTCCTTGTGCTCTAGCTACCTCTTGAAAATCTTCCTTGCATGCACCTTCTCTGTTGGTGTGCTGTCCCTGCACTGTCTGCTGTGGTTTCTTGTCTTGGTTTGGATTTGGTTGCCTTGTCATGGTCGTTACCTAACCTGATGTAACCCACGGTGGTGGACAGGTAAGCCCACGTAAAACCAGGTTTGTGGTGACCCTGGTCCACTGTGCTAGTAGGTCGTCAAACGCATCATGCGCTACACGGGACAAGGCATGTGGAACTCCAGTTTGGAGGCCTCACTGGATCCGAGTCACTACGTCTGATGTGCTACACCAACGTTGACGGGTGAAGAAGGGTGGACAACGGCGAAGTACTCAGCTACTACTCATCACCAATTCAAGAGGGGCCAACTTCTGTCACTGTGCTATCAGCAAGGCAAGCTACAAATCAACACTCCATTGCAAATAAGAATCCTGATGCAAATCAACACACTGCCGCAAATGAAAACCCCCTCAAAAATGAAAACCCAGTTGCAAATCAGCATCCAAACAGGAATGAAAAATACCTCCGCAAATCAACACCCCGTAAAAAATCAATATCCTATTGCAAATGAAAACACTGTAAAAAATCAGCACCATGTTGCAAATGAACACCATGTCACAAATCAATACTCTGTCGAAGATCATCACCCTGTCAAAACTCCATACCGTGTTGCTAATCACACCCCTGTTGAAAATCAACCGTGAACACATCAAAATAGAGCCGTAAATCAACAATCAACAACCTGTCGCAAATCAGGGCCCAATGACAATCAAAAGCAGGCTGAAGCAAGCCGAGCAAGTTNCACAAATCAGCACCATGTTGCAAATGAACATCATGTCACAAATCAATACTCTGTCGAAGATCATCACCCTGTCAAAACTCCATACCGTGTTGCTAATCACACCCCTGTTGAAAATCAACCGTGAACACATCAAAATAGAGCCGTAAATCAACAATCAACAACCTGTCGCAAATCAGGGCCCAATGACAATTAAAAGCAGGCCGAAGCAAGCCGAGCAAGTTCATGCACGCCGCAGTAGCACAAAAAAGCTGGAACGAGTCAGAGCATATTAGAGTAAGCACGAGCAACAACTAGCAAGCCCAAGCAAGTCTGAGGAAGCCAGAGCTAGCTGAGCAATCTGGAGCAAATTAGAGCAAATTAAGGCAAGCGTGGAAAAAAACAGAAATGCTAGGCAGCAGGTTGGGGCAGCAGTGTTGTTGATGCAGCGTGCGGGCTTCCACGCTAGTTGCTTAAGTCAGATGCCCCCTCAGTCTGCTGCCCTAGGGACTAAGTCTGGAAGCTCTGGGTTTGTTACTCAGAAGTACGCGCGCCAGTGTTAGCGCCAGAAGCAGCTGGAAACTGAAAGAAACTGATTAGCAATCAAGAATGAGACACAATGGGAGACCCCTCCAAGAACTAGCCTCCCCCCAGCTCTGTAGAGCTTGTTACTCAATTCAACAGCCAATCAGAAAATAGCTCTATTCTCAGGCTGGCAGGTTTTTTCTCGGTGAGGCCTGCCAGACGGCCGACAGCCCAAAACCCGGGCGTCGTCCGTTTTACCTGAAAACTAGAGCATACCATAATACCGACGCTGCGAACGCAGCCGTGCGGTCAGAAATAGCTAGAAAAATAGTAGCAAGGAGTTATGACTGCCCGAACCCAGGCAGTGCCTATGATGGTCCAAGACGCCGAAGAGGGCCATGCAACATGCAACACGGACCCTATGCAGAGCATGACGATGCAGACGCGATGGGACGCGCTGGACGTATGCGGACAGCAACTGCGACGGCACTGACCGCCGGCAGCACGACCGCCGAGGAGGCCTGCCGATGGAGCTGAGCACGTCGCCGGAGAGAGGAGGCTCCAGCAAACTGCGAGTAGACCTCAGCGTGCGTCGGCTCCACCGGAGGACACTCCATCAGCGTCGAGTCTCGCCGTCAGTCATCTGCACGCCGATGTACACAAGCCGGGAGGACACAACAGAGCCCAATGAGAGATGCGTTAAAAACCAACACTCCCCCATGACTCACAGGCGTAGTGCACATGGGCGGACAGACACGGTCAACATCCAGACTCCCCCAGGGCACGCAGAGATGCAGGCAGAGACAGAGAGGGCAACTCACAGACGCACGCCGATTGAACTCACAGCCTTCTTGAACGAGTCCCGTTTCAGTGGCTTGGTCAAGAAGTCAGCCAGCTGCCGTGCTGTCTCAACCCACACGATGCTGATGCTGCCGTCATGCAACAACGAACGCACATAGTGATACTCAACATTGATGTGCTTTGTGCTTATGTGATGCACGCCGTCATTGTCGACGATGGCCATGGCACTCTCATTGTCACAATGCAAGGTGATGGATACGATAGACGGACGTAGCTCGGACAACAAACGACACAACCACACACTCTCACACGCGCCCGAGCCAAGGGCCATGTACTCAGCCTTAGCAGTGCTGCGTGCAATGTACCCCTAATTGCCAATGCACCAGGACACAGCTGTGCTACCGATCAGAAAGATCCAGCCCGTGCGACTCTTACCGTCTGGACTGCCGGCCTAGTCACTGTCGGTGTAGCCCACTACGACAACGGACGGCTGGCGGCGGAACATGAGACCTCCCCGAGGGATCGAGACGACATAGCGCAGTACTCGGATCGCGGCCTCGAAGTGGAGGTGACGCGGCTCCTGAGAGAACTGGGCCAGGAGGTTGACGGCGAACGCAATGGCTGGACGCGTCGTCGTCGCCAGGAACATCAGTGACCTAATGACACGCAGATACGTGGTCACATCAACTGGCTCTCCCACAACAGCTGGGTCAGGACTCTTCAGCTTCACCTGGCCATCGGGTGACATAGGTGAAGATGCGCTAGGCACGAGGGGCAGGTCCTCAACGAAGCGAGTGGACAGGGTTTATACATAGGCAGCCTGGTGGACGTGTAGGATGCCCTGGGAGCAATCATGCTTGAGTTCCATGCCCAGGAAAACTTGTGCAGACCCGAGATCCTTCATCTGGTAGGCGGCGTGCAGCAAGTCCTTGACATGCTGGATGGCGGCCGTGTCTGGCGACGCAATGAGGAGATCGTCGACGTAGACCAGAATTGCGACAAAGGTCTCACCTTGCGGGCTGACGAACAGAGCGGGGTCAACGGTGCTGTGTTGTAGGTCGCCACGGAGAAGCGTACTGCTGATCTCCTGGCTCCAGCACCGAGGCAACTGCTTCAGGCCATAAAGGGGCTTTTGTCAGCCGCCAAACTCTCCCACTGCCGCCGTCGAAGCCTGGGGGCTGCACCATGTAGAGCTCCTCACCCTCCAGTGAGCCATGGAGGAACGCGTTGCTCACGTCCATTTGGTGTAGCTCCCACTCATGCTTGGCAACCATGCTGAAGAGCGCCCGGCTAGTGGAGAACCGACCGACTCGGGCAAAGATTTGGTCGTAATCGACCCCAGGGACCTGAGCAAACCCCTTTGCTGTGAGGCGGGCCTTGTACTTGTCCAATGACCCGTCAAGCTTCCACTTGCGCCGAAAGACCCACTTGGCACAAATGGCCTTTCGACCTGGAGGGAGGTCAACGAGGTCATACACGTGGTGCTGCCGGATAGCAGCGAGCTCCTCCGCACAGGCAGCATCCCAATGTGTGGCCTCAGGAGAAGCTCGAGCCTCGCGTAGGGTGGCTGGGTCCTCCGGGCATGCTGTGGACCGGACTGAGAGGGCGTGTGCATCACGAGCTCCAGGTGGGATGCGGGCGAGTGTAGCCATGACAGCTTGCCGATGCTCATGATGAAGCATGGCGTAGCCCAGTGCAAAGCCTTGGTGAAGGTTTTCGATGATGGCCGAAGTGGTCAGGCCGAGAGCCTTCGTGCCAGGGTCCCCACTCACGACCGTGGGAGTGGAGGAGATACTTGGAGCCACAGGGGGTCGAGGCGCCACGGGACGCGGTGCGACGATCTGCGCCCTCACTGTCAGCCGAGGTCGGAGGCTGCTGCCTGGGCCACGTGTGTAGCGCCGTAGGGCAGGAGATGGCACTGGGTCCGAAGGGCCAACGGAGGCGGACGGGGCTACTGGCCCAGAGGAGCCAGCGGACGCGACTGGGGATGCCGGCCCGGAGGGGCCAGCGGACGCGACTAGGGCTGTCGGCCTGGAGGGGCCAGCGGACTCAACTTGGGCTGCCGGCTCGGAGGGGCCAGCGGACGCGACTGGGGCTACCGGCCCGAAGGGGCCAGTGGACTCGACGGGGACAGCTGGCTCGGAGGTACCGGCGGACGTGGCTGGAACTGCTGGCCCGGAGGAGCCAGCGGACGCGGCTGGGACGGCTGGCCCGGGAGGGCTAGCGGACGCGACTGGGGCTGCCGGTCCGGAGGGTCCAGCGGACTCGACGGGGGCAGCTGGCTCGGAGGAGCCAGTGGACGCGGCTGGGACTGCTGGCCCGGGAGGGCCAGCTGACGCGACTGGGACTGCTGGCTCGGGAGGGCCAGAGGATGTGACGGGGGCTACCGGCTCAGAGGGACGGAGTGATGTGTCACCCGGAAGCGACAGGACGGAGGACAAACTCACCACTCCCCCACGCGACGGGAGGGACACGAACGAGCCGGAGCAGATGAGGTCATGGGGAAATAGATCCTCGAAGAAGAGGGCATCGTGGGACTCGACAAGACACATGGGGGAAGGTGCATGGGCGTCCGCGGGGGGCGAGCTTGCCGCCCTGCTGTGGGGCGAGTAGCCACACAATGGCTACGCAGCCCCAGACGCGAGCCGGGCGGAGGTCAGCGCGCCGACCGCACCAGTGCTGGTATGGCGTAGACTAGTGGGGAAGAAGACCGTGGAGAGTTCGGTTCCAGACCCAGGTCATATAGGCCATGGCTTCAAAATAGAAACCATCAGAGAGGCCGGACTCGACCCGCATGGTGCGGACGGCATCCGCCATGGTACGGTTCCACCACTCGGACACGCCGTTCTGGGCGGGTGTGTAGGGCACCGACGTCTCATGGTGGACCCCGTGGGAGGCGGGAAAGGTCGTGGCCTCACCCATGTACTCTCCACCGCGATCGGAGCGAAAGCGGCGAAGAGAGCGGCCGCACTCGCGTTCCGCGAGGAAAAGCCAGTCCTGAATGCCTCAGGCAACATCGCTCTTCTGCCGGAGGCAGAAGACCCAGCGGTAGCAAGAATAGTCGTCCGTGAGGGTGAGGACATAGTGGCCATGCTCGCCGACGGACTTGGTGGGGAGAGGGCCCATGACGTCTGAGTGGACAAGGTCGAGAGGGGCGGATGCACGGGACGGAGACAAGGGGTACGTGGACCGGTGCATCTTCCCCTAAGCGCAGTCAATGCACTCAGTGGGACACAGGAGAGGGAAAGTCTCCGGGTCAAGGCCCTTGGCTGGTTGGGTGCGGAGCATGCTCTCTACGGCGGCAGAGTGGACGTGGCAAAGGCGGCGGTGCAAGAGGCGGGTGTGCTGAGGAGACAGCGTGCTGGTGACAAACACATGGCCTATGGCGGCCGACGGGGAGGAAACGGGAGGAGAAGAGGAGAGGCGGGGAACATGCCACAGGTTGCCA
>SZWC01005980.1:98107-114027 GCA_023375785.1 Penium margaritaceum
TTGATGCCTGAAGCTAACCATCAGCACATGCTGCAGCGCAGCAAGCAGCCATCCCTCACTACAGTGACAGCACTGCCACAAGATAATCAGCGGCACAGAGACCTGTGGATGCTGCTGCTGAACTAGGGGGCTGGGGTCACTCTACAACGCTCAACTGAGAAAAGTTGGGAACTGCAACGGTCACCCATTACAGCCAGCACCAACGCCACTGCTGGCAGGGATGCAGCATTGCAAGCGCTGCAGAGTAACTGGAAAAGCAAAAGAAACTCACCCCGCAGACAGCAACCTGCAGCTGGAACAGTGTACACACATGTATAGACGGTCCATGATAGACCCATAGTTGATGACAGGAACACCGCACAACATCCACTCTAAAGCGGGATGCAGAATCAATGTGAATGCCATACTGTGATGTCTCCAGCACTCCATTACCTTCCGCTGTCATTTCCTGAGCTGCAACTTGTCGTTCTGTCCAACTGGATCCCTGACCTTCCTGGCTCCTGGCTGAAGACTGTGAGCTGAAGATTGAACGTCCAATGAGTAGATCCAGGCAAAAGACGCACTACAGTGGTGCCCGGAGCCCCGCTGCGGTCCTCTCATCAGCAGTGGACGCTGAGTTGCATGTCCACAATCCTGTTCGCTCATGTCATTGGATCTACGGCTGTGATGAAATGAGGAAGCCCTTATCCTCGCTGCCGGCAAAGTATCCGTTGAGCAGCCAGACGTCTGCAGCCACATGATCCCTCGTCTGTTGACATTCCAGACCTGCCGGCATCTCCCTCCGTTGCATCATTCATTCCTCCGACGCTGGCGGAGACTTCAGTTGCATGTGAAGGGGAAGCAGGCGGACGGCAGAGAGTGAACACATCAAAGCGGCACCGGTCAGAATCGCCGCACCACCGCTGCACGTGAGCCAATGGCGTCGTTGGGAGCCGCTTCGCAAAAGTTCCAGTCACCAGTGGACGAGCACGTGCAGAGAGAGAGTGCGGCAGTTCCCGTCTTGCAGCAGGCCAAGTTGGTGCGTCGCCACCCCACCCACCATCCGTTCAACTCATCCAACGGCTTCAGGTTCACTGCTGAGGCTGCGGCGATGGGATCCGCAGATTTCTGCAGCAGTAAAGCAGCGCAGTAGCACAGGAACTGGTCCGCGACGAAATTCCCCAATGCGCGGCCCAAGGCGGGCGTGCACAAATTCAGCCCGCCAACCACCGGCGAGGTAGGTGGTCCCGGCCCACGTGGAGAAACGTGGACGAGGGCAAAAGTGCACTCCACGTAGGCAACAATGCCGGCGCGTTGTGCGTAGTGCACCCTGCATGACATCAGAAAGGTCCGAGAGATCTAACCAAGTGCGCAAGAATCATCCGCAGCAGCGGTCGTCCCTGTCCTCAGAATATTTTCAGTTTTTGTCGCTTCGGCTGTGACAACGACCTGAAGCAAATTCCAACGTTGAATACAACAATGTGAAAAAGTACGGGATATGTTGAAGAAGTAGACCTACGGTAACAAATACAATATTATTGTTCTTTATTATAGCTAAAAACTGAATAAATATTCTAATGAATGATTCTACTCTTTGGATTCACTCAAAATTATACAAAAGGACGTATTATGTCGATCATAAGAACATGTGCAGAGAAAGGCTTTCACTAAAAATTCCACATAAGTACAATTTTGAAACAAACTAACTATAATAAAATCATCCTATTTATAATAGTGCCATTATTATGTCCTCAACCACCAACCTTGGTCTCATGTAGCTTAAATCAGTCAGTTTCGTTTCACAAAAATGTTAACGACATGAAATAATAAAACTGTTGAAAAACTGTAGATAAATTAATCAAAATTTACATACATAGCCAATGAGACATTAAGAGTTGTTCTTTTTGTAGTCATTTCAAGATATGCACACCAAATGCGAAAAGTCTACTGCGCATTTTACTCTTCTAACATAGATAATAATGCGTGTTTGAGTGAAAATAATCATCATTTTTTGCATAGATATCCATGTTTTAATTCTCCACAAATAAAATTTCAGAAAACTTCCATTGTTATGTTGCTAAAGACAAAGATGTCGTAATATCTATGACATACATGGCTTCCTAACCTTCGCCTAGGGGAATAATTGACCTCCAAATTTGTGCGTTGTTCGGCCGAGGGCATGTCAGCAAGCTTCCCTCACCTGTAATGTTTTATTCTACTATACTTTAACAAGTTCGACCTCCTTCAAAAAGGGATGACAAAGCTATCGTGAACCATATCAATTTCAAGGTCTAGTTTGGTCGACTTCTCAGTGGTACTAGGCTTTTACAGAAAAGAAAAACACTTTAATTTCAAAATCTCAGATTTTCCGGTAGGGTTTCTCGAAGGAGCCACTGACGATGTACCCTCGCATGTGTTGCTCGCCTCAAGCGCCAACGACCTCTAACGGTTCTCATTCTTGTTCTGACGCTTGCACAGATGCGATTAATTGTTCCAAAAAAATTCATCAAGGTACGCATACTGTTGCTTATGATATTTTCATGTGTCCCAATTTCCCATATTGTCTTCTCCTTTGCAACTTCTAAATGTTCAACATCCATGTTATGCTCGACGTGCCACTTGATATTAGAGCATAACAGTGGTGGAGGCGCAACGAAAGACTTCACTCCTATACGACAACCTCCCTTAAGTCTTTCATGTACTTCTATGGTCCAAAAAAGCGCACCTTGCATTGATGGCGGTGAAAGGAGTGAATGCACCTTACAACAAGCATAGGTAAATGGAAAACAATAGTGCGATGGAGGGACAGCAATAAGAGGTGTACAACGCTCTCCCACCGACCTAGGCAGCGACATCGACAGGCTTCATGGTGCATGGCATGAAAATGTCTTTCTACAGCCAATACAAGGACAGACTCCCCGGGCTCAGCGAATCTTTTACTTGGATCGCATCTTGTTGTGTCAACATCTTACATTACTGAGGGAGGCAATGGTCGACATGCTTGCATTAAGAATGACTTGAGTCAGAAGTTAAAATTTCGACAACCATGCTCTCGAAAAACCCACCGGGACGACGGAGAAGCTTTAGAGTTTGTGCGCGCAGGAACCAATGCTTATCGAGAGGAGCACCTAATTCTCAGGTGAAATCAATATTTGACTGACCCTCACCGAGCTGTTTGTTCTCGAGAATCGAAAGGGGCCAACTGTTTGGATTTAGCCCAAGATTTTGGAGGTGTAATTATTCCACTCTCAAAGGAACAACACTTGGAAGAAGATTGACCTCGTGGACTTAATTTTGCTTTGTATGACTTTGAGTTGGTGGTTGGACATCCAATGGCAGTAGGAGGCCTACAGAGCCCAATCAACGAATCTCACAACAATAAGATTATCGGTCACAAGTGTTCTACGTGAGGAGCACATTAATCTGCCGTGGCAATATTGGTCGACGCGACAGTAGAGTTCGTTTACGTTCAAATTTGTTGTTCTTGCACGTTTTAGAAGTTAATTGATAGGTCCAATGCACGATACAAGTTCCAACAACCAAAGTTGCATTTTGACGTGAAATCATCACTGGCAGTGACATTACCCTTGACAAACTATGTTTTGAGTTTAACAATTGCCTTTAGCGTGGCATACGGCGACCAAGAACAATATTTTAGTTTGAGTACAACCATCCACAAATGATCATAGAAATGGATTGCATCGAGAGTGCCAACTACGACGCTCACGACGGCAGGAAGTCATAGCTGGGACAAACCTCCACTCCCATGGATATTGGCACTGTTAATCAACAAGACCAACGGCTATGCATGACTTGTCGGGAACTGTGCCACATATTCCGCCATTGTTGAAAGTGGCATCAACATGGTAAAAAGGGGGGAAAGTCACAAACCAAATCAGAGGAGTATGGAAATGGCAAAGGGGTGGAGTCGATGGCAAAAACCTTGCCGAATCAGAAAAGTGTGTACTGACTAAGTGTTGATACAAACAAATCACAATGTCGCAGACAAGGGTCCATGGTACTGAGACATTTGACGACGGATACACGAACATCCATCCAGATATACTGATACAGGTGCAACCAAGGGGATGCAAATGCAATGTATTTGTACCGGATGGGGATACCTTTCGCAATGTTATCTGTATGGAGAGGGTTCAGAAGCATATTCTGAATAACAAATCAGGGATGTTCAAAGGAAAATATCATAAAGACTAGAGGTTTGTTGATGTGGCATTGTATGTGAGACTAGTGTGTAAGGCTACTGTGTTTGTTAAACAGACAAGAATACTAGGAGAGTACACTTCGTTTGAGAAGATTGAAATCAGTAACAAAATTCATGATTTTACTTCCTTCACTTCCTTCACTTTGTTTAGTCTTTGTACTTGCTCTTTTGGCTCTTATGTAATAAAGCTTAACGTGATTTTAAGTAGGTTGTCTTAAGTGATTTCGGCCTAGTAGCTGTCGAGCGAGCTCCAGTGTTGGTTGAAGAGACAATTGTTTTGTGACATTGTCGATAGCTTACGACCGTTTGCTCGCCAACTGTTAACCATCGTAATTGTTAAGGAAAGCTCTGCTGACGGATCTCATAACGATTAATACAAAGTATACCATCACATTTGTGCTCCCTAGGAGACCACTAGTGTACGAACATAGTGCATGAGGCAAGTGCGCTTCAATTGTATCGGAAAGTGTACACATCACACACTGAGTGTTCGATCAAATCTTGCAAACATGCATATTTCTAAAGATAGCAGAGAGTTGAAGAATCTACAAATTGTTTGTGTTTGTAAATCTTAGAATATTCAATGAATGAGAAAGCATGGAGAACAATAATGGTTTGGCTGTACATTGCATAGCTTAGGAACTTGCAAGCCTCAGCCTTGCAAGTCAGCTGGTATGGTCAGGTGGAATCTGTTTCGTTTGAATAATTCTAGAAGTTGGGTTAGCATTTGATGTTGTCCAATCCAAAGGGTTGCCGCAATTCACAAGAACATTTAGCAAGGAAATGCAATCATGAAGATGTCCAACAAGAGAACGCACAACACTTGAAATGAATTGGTTTTTTTAAATGATAACTTAACAATACTGTGCTGTCACCTGAATTCACATGGGTAATTGGAAAGGAATCATGTGACGGATCGTAGGGAAACTGCTCCAACCGCACGCTCTCGTGTCGCAGGTCCCCCCGGCCCCGCTTGGTAGGCATTAGGGGAGAACACAAAGCGTGATGCGTAAATGCGTAGCCTCCTTCCCCCAACCACTAGAACCTTTAGGTTTAATCTTGTTTCGCACCAAAATTCATAAGGCACTAAACCCCGGCAAGAAACGGCTAAATTCAATGCCACAACAAGGAACTTCTGCCCACTGGCTAATAAACATGAACCTATTGTTGAACAAGGGTCGAACACTTGGGAATGAATTTTTTGTCGAATAAAGGCAACACTAGGGTACATTGGTAAAACATGCTTCTAAAACACAGGGACATGTTGCAATAAAGCTTCGAAAAGAAAGGTTGTCTATTTCGTCAACAAAAAAAACTTTTTGCAAATGAGATGTTATAGGCAAATTTTTGGAGGTTTCTAAACGAAGACGGACTGAAGTTAACATCGTGAAATTTGAATGTTGTCTCATTCATGAACATGGAGATATCGAAGTAGCCGTGATGTAAGAATTGAAAGAAGTGGCAAAGAACATAACCCTCACAATGTCTATTCGTTCAGTTACATCGTTTGACAACCTTGCAACCGAAAAGAACAAACTAACTGTCGGTGCAAAGGACCACAAGAAGAAAGACATGTGAAAAATAAGATTCGTGTGACTATTACAATGAGGGAGTGAACGTGAGTGTAAGAAACAGAGGGGGACAGGAAATAAAAGAGGAGGAAGACATGTGAAAAATACGATTTGCGTGACTACTACATTGGTGGGAAACCCACTCCGAGGTAGTGGGTTCGATGTGAAAAACATTTGATGCAAGGCTAACCTGGGAAGGAAGACATGTGAAAAAGAAGATTCGTGTGACTGCTACAATGAGGGAGTGAACGTGAGTGTAAGAAACAAAGGGGGACAGGAAATAAAAAAGATAGAAATGAAGGGGAGGAGAAAGAGAGAGAGAGAGAGAGAGAGAGAGAGAGAGAGAGAGAGAGAGAGAGAGAGAGAGAGAGAGAGAGAGAGAGAGAGAGAGAGAGAGAGAGAGAGAGAGAGAGAGAAAGAGAGAGAGAGAGAGAGAGAGAGAGAGAGAGGGAGAGAGAGAGAGAGAGAGAGAGAGAGAGATGGAGGGAGGGAGAGACAGATAGGGAGAAAGAGAGATGTGGCAACTGAGATAATGTATTGTGGAAAGAGAGAGAAAGAGAAGGGAAGAGAGTATATGAGAAACAGAAACACTTTGGAGCAGACTGTTTGCATGCACTGGTTTTGGAGTGCACAATGTTATTGAATGGTGTAAGAGCGCACTAGTGGAGTGCACTGGAGGACTAGTGCATGTTTTCGAGCATTGGGCATATATGGCCTGTTGAATGACGTTACATGCAAGGACTTCCTCCTCATGGACCATGTGTGTAACGTATTCGACAGAAACCTTGGCTGACTAGGCCAAAACAGCGGTGCTTCAGGGTCTCCGATCCTCAAGACATCCCGTCTCACCGTCCAAAGTCCCAGGTGGCTCCGCCTGAGCCACGTGGCTCCTTTGACCAGTCGGCGTGGCACTCCCACGCTACAATGTGCATCTGTATAAGAGATTGAATGTGACAAGCTGAACAAGCAGGAGTTCCACCAGGCATGTACTCTAGCTTGCAATGGAACAACACCAACCACTGGAAGTATGGCTTGAGTCTATATACCACTCTAACATGCGGCTATCAAGAAAGCAGTGAGGGACAACCTTGTGACTTGTCAAGCTTCTTGTCATGAAGGACAATATTTATGGCGAGATACACCCATCCATAATCCCCATTGCCGTGTTCTTCATCTGCCTCCTTACCCACCTTTCCAACCACTTAGCATTGTGCGAGACCGGCACCACTTCCATGCACCTCGATGACAACCAGGATTCACCCAAGGTCTACTTTGCGCTCGTACAATGTATTTGCGTTGTAACAAATTACATCACCAACTACTACGAGGAGAGCAATTGCATTCAATACCCAATGATGTGGCTAGACGCCCGCTTGACCCATGCCTATGTTGAGGAGGCGTATAGTGGGATGAGGGTAACATCCACCCCATGGAAAAGCAACACATTGTGTTAGGGCTGCTCAAACATGATAAGGAGGTACGCCTCCAACTACGGTAACGATAGGAGGCGACAAAAGAAATTGTATTGACAACCTTTATTCGTAAAAAGACAATTGTTTTTATATCTGTGGCAGGTTTACCAGTACACATGAACACCACCAATGCAAATCATCACCGCTCTTGTGAATAAAATAATACTGGTGAAGTCGAAGTGGTGAACCAAAGTATCTTGTTTGAGTTGCTCGAGCACGCCCTCCTCTGGCAAATTTTCATTTCAATCCCACGCTATGAAGGTAGATAGCAGATTGCCTTGCAGTTGCCATAGTCATAACAAGACACCTTCATTGCGAACGTGGTCAATCGTCTATGTTTTATGATTGACTACTATAATGGATTCTCTTCATGTGAGGGTGGTTTGTAGCATATTGATGTGTTGTTGTCCTGGTAACAATCTGCTTCATGAACATGAATTAAGAGGGTCCTTCAAACATGGGTTGATGTCATGTGGTACTTGGTGTACAGCGACCATGGGGAGGACATGAAAAAAAAAAACTATGTACGTGAACAGAAGTGAATGTTGGACGGTACAACAACCACTTGGACAAATTTGTAGACGATCACTTGCATCTTAAGACCTCATTCTTTCTTCAGTGTATACATAAAAGAAAACGAAAAAGAATGCCCTAAACATGTTGACTTTCACCTGCCCGGATAGGATGTATCGTGTGTGCTTGAATCGGCCTTTAAAACCGGGGTATCATGAGACATTTTCATCTGCCAGAGTTGACCAAAAGTTAATGCGGGGATTTTGGCAAAGAATGAAGATAAGATTGGGCATATGTTTACAAGAAGTTTGTAGACAAGGCTTTTTATAACTGATTTCCTATCGATGGCGGATTTTGTGAGAATGGAGTCGGAACACAGGGTATTGCAGTATCTTCATGTAGCTCTAACCATCATCACATTTGGAACAATATCGAGCACCATTGGCTCCGACATGGTGATGGAGTTAGACTTGTGGGTCTCTCAAGCCATGTGAGCACATGCCAGTGTCATGGAGCCAAGGTTGAATGTACTTCTATGCACTAGTGAGTAAACGTCTGTGTATACAAGTGCAAAAGTAAGTTTTTGACTGATTCAGTGAGCAAGTGAGTGAGTGAGTGAGTGACTGGGTGAGTAAGTTAGCAAGTGAGTGAGTGGATTAGAATGTGAGTACATGGATGTTTAAGGGTTTTGTGAGTGTATGAGTATGTGCATGTATGTTTGTATGAATCTGTGAGTGAGCTAGTGATGTGAGGTGTGATGTGTAAGGTGTAATGTAAGTGGTGATTGGTGCAACGGACGGTGTGAGAGGGCTGTAGTTATTTCATACCACCAGATGTCTGGTTTCTGTGGATGTTTGTCCTGTCATGTCACGTTGGTTTGTGTGCCGAATTATGTCATGTTGTGTCATGTCGTGCTGTGTCGGGACAAGCCAGGTCAATTCAAATAGTGTGAAGTGGTGTGATACACTGTAGTGTGGTACTGTACGATGTAGTGTCGTGTGCATGTGTACTCAAAACATGTCCTTTTGTTTTGAAGTATGAGTCTTACATGTTCTTTTTAATAAGGTCTTTTCATTGTGACAAAGAACGGAAGATGACATGTTTAGGGTTTAGGGTTTAGGGTTTATGAGCAACACCAAACCCAGACCAAAGGAAAGATGAAGGCTAGGACTTAGACAATTCATGATATTATGACCAAAATAATGACATGTTTCAGACTATGACCATGAAAGCTAAGGCACTCAGTTGTGTGCATGTTTGACATTATGTGGTTGCTGTTTATGTGGACATGTACATAACTATGTCCATGTATGTGCGTACGAATGCAGCCTCTTGTTTACGATTGCTAGTCAATGCGTGAATTCTCATATAAGCATGTTCCACCATGTGCGGCCGCCGGTGGCAAGGATGGCAAACCGCGGTATTGTGTACCGACGGTACAAAGTACCGCGTTGTATTGAAAGAAAAGTGTACCATACCGTACTGGAGAATCAGTATTCTAGCCAAAAGCACCATGGTACACTAAAGATTATATGGTTTTGGGGCGTTATCTGGAATTCATCACGTTATACCGGCGGTTATCACGTTATACCGTCACTACCATGGTACTTTGAAGATTTCTTTGATTTTGGACCACCTTTGTGAAGTTTTAAGGCCCAGATCTGCATTTTCTATCATCCCCACCCTCTGTTTGACACGTCCGCAAGAATCGGCATGCTTTTGTAGCGGTTTGGACCTAGAAGCTTTTAGAGTACCGCGATACTGTACCGGAGTACCGTATTGTGTTACTGATGCAGTATCCCAGGGTCTTACCACCGATACTATACCGGTACCGCGAAAAGAATACCGTACCATGGTATGCTCCATATTGCAGTACAATAACGCGCGTTACGGCGTTATCGGTAGTACCGCCGCCATCCCTGGCCAGTGGTTGTAATCACGTGCGTCAAAGGAGTGACAAATGAGACTAGTGCCGAGTGGTGATTTGGATTCAAATGTAATTTGAAGGATGTAGATAAAATAGAGTATCCGAAACAAATATTGGATCCCTGGCATATGGGCGGTCCGCCTTTGGTTGACAAGGCCAAAACTTTAGTGCTTGAGAGTCTTCAGCCCTTGAAGCCATCCCATTTGATTGCCCACAAGACAAGGGCCCTTGCTTTAGCCACGTGGCAGCAACCAGGCTACACTCCTCCAGCAGAGGAATGAGGAGCCCCCAGCACCCGCATATCAATTTCCGACCTTGGTGCCCAGATACCAATGTTATGGAGTGGATGCAATTTTGGGTCAACTGTGCCAAAATCGCAATGCTTGAAGGTCTTCAACCCTCAAATCATACTGCTGGACTACCTACAAACTAGGGACCCATAACGGAGCGGGCTAGTAACTCTGGTTTAAAACTTCAAAAGTGTGATTGCATGTGCATTGTTTGACCATGTCGTGTACTCATGGAAGCATGTTAATGGAGCTTCCATGTATAGCTTTCATTGATAACAAGGATTGAATGGTTGGTCTTCCTGCTCGACTTGCTATCCCACGCCTCATGCATCGCATGTTTGACAAGAATGTCAAACATTCTTCGTTGAAACAAGCGCTTGTAATTCTTTGAAAGTAGCTCGATGGAAAAGTTTCAAACTCACACCTTCACTGAAAATTGCTCTGAGGTGAGTGCAACTTCACTTCACTTGGCCTCGGAGTAAGAGAAAGATAATACTCATCTCCATACATGTAGCAAGGTACGATTGATTGGTACGATTGAAGGGATTCAAATGTATGTCTATTTTGTTAAGGAGGGAAAACACTTGAACAATGCCCTTGCCCTTGATCACATCTCATTATATCACTTATCCTAATAAAATTTATTCCCCATTCCTTTAAATCAAACCATTAACCCTTGATCTTCTTACTATACCCTTGAAAAATCTACCTGGTTCATCATGTGTTCCTCATTCTTGAACTTATCTGGCGAGATGTGTCGAGTTGCGATCAAGTGTACATAGAAGATAAATAAATACATGAATAATAAATGAAATATTTCTTGAATTTTGTTTACCCTCCATGTTTTAAAACAGTTATGAACATGCTGAAGTTAAGATAAAGGGTATAAAGGACGTCTTTGCAGATGCACATTTCATGAATTTACTTGCAATAAAACGGAATAAACATTATTTATTTGTAATTTTTTTAATCTAGATTATTTCTTCAGTTGAAGTAACTTTTCCTCTACCCTTTTATGTAACATTACCTCTTACAGCATCGGGTTCGTCTACTGGTTTTGGATTTAAGTAGCTTCTCCCCCGCTTCGGTCTGTCACGAAGTGAGGTCCAAAGGAAGTTCTCGTTCAAAGAGTTCAGGTCTCTTCCGGCAGCTGGTCGCAGGGGATGCTGTGCCTTGCTGGAAAGGCATCCAGGTGACGAGACCGGGTGCCGATATTCTCCCCCGGCACGAGAGGGAGTTTCCCGCCCATTCTCTCCCTTCCTCGTTACCGGGGAAGCTGGCGACTTCCCGTCCTGCGCACGCTCCTTGAGCCCGCCGCGGCAGTCGCCCGACGCGGAGCCAATTGGGCCCTCAGACGCTGCTGACGCCGCAGCCGCGGCCTGTCCCCTGTGCTTGCCTCGCCACGCACTGGGGAAAGACTTGGGAGAGAGACAGGAGGGGTCGCCCCTGCGTCGCTGCTGCGCTGTCCGCAGAGAGGCCAGTCTTCCACCGCTGAAGTCGGCATTCTGCCAGTTCATAGTCGGCCGAAAGACAGCTCCTTCCCGCATTGCCAGTTTTTGTCGCCCGTCTCTCGCACCTTCCAAAGCACCCATCGGCTTGCGCTCGCTTCGTAGCTTACTGACGGCTTCCAGTAGACTGCTTTGACTTCTGCTGCATGCGGTCAGGCTATGGCGCAGACGACGGCGATGCCGACGACGGAAGCGCAGCCGCAGCCACAGCCCGAGCAGCAGCAGCAGCAGCAGGAACACAAGCAGGAAACAGGCTTAACTGTAGAGATGGTTGAATTGCAAAAACGCAGAACGCTCGCACGGACGGCATACATCTTCCCGTCGAAAATGGGGGAGCATTTTTCCGATTCCTTCAAAATCATACTCGAGCACATGAAGAAGGTGAGGCGCGGAGNACTTCCGCCTTTGCCGGATGACGCGTGAGAAGTAGTTCCACGGCATCCGGCGGTGCTCTGACGTGTTTGAAGCAAGAGGTAACATCTGCCTGGTCCGGTTGTGTCCTCTCCCCATCTCTCCTCCTTTGGCGGCTTGGAGTGGAATACACTGTAGAATACAACATTGCCAACGAACAAGCAGCGGCATGTGCACATTCTTCTTTTTTGTTCGGGGGTCTCATGCAGCACGAGAAACGCTGATGATGCATTGCCGCACTCAGGTTGCCGCAAGGATAGCTTCTCTGAACGGGATTCGCAAGCAGAGAGCCTGCGAGCTACGATGAGTGCATACAATGGCATCACGCCATGCCCCTTGACAGGCCCTTCGCCAATTCGTGTGCGGCTGCACGAATGCCCAAAGGTCTCATATCAGCCTTCCTGCTTGGCTGTGTTGTGTGCATTTGGCGGCGGTAATGGTGGTGGTGGTGGTGGTGGTGGTGGTGGTGGTGGCGGCGGCGGCGGCGGCGGCGGCGGCGGCGGCGGCGGCGGCGGCGGCGGCGGCGGCGGCGGCGGCGGCGGCGGCCGTGGCGGTGGCTGTGGCGGTGGCGGTGGCGGTGGCGGTGGTGGTGGTGGTGGTGCTGGTGGTGGTGATGCTGGTGTGCAGACTGGCGTAGAGATGGACGGGTACCCGTACGCACGCTACCACATGTACACCTACTTTCTCGTGCATGCGGAGGCAGGCGTGGAGGTCAAAGACACTGGCGATGAACTGAAAGGTGTGATGTTACTCCCAGCAAGTGGTGCTTTGAGAAGCCTGGCTGCATTCTTCATGCTCCTCTTTCATTCTGCGCTCTATCGCCCTCTACTCCACATCCATTCTAGGGACCATCCCAGCCTTCCTGCAAAGAATGCTTGGCCATGGCTGCTGGCCAATCCTATTGTGCACATGTACAACTACTACTTCTCAACTGCAAGCGCATGTGAACTACACAGTGCTTGCTGATGCATGGTTGCTCCCACATGCCATTTGCCGTTTTATCCGACTGTGACATGCCATTCTGAAGCACACAGTTGTGGACCCTCCATTGTATGCTTCTACGATTTGTACCCAATATCTTGCCTATCTTGGTCCAGGTGACGTTTCGAAGGGCATAGCAGTGAGCGAGCTCCCAGCATGCAAAGCAGCGGCAACGTGGCACCATGGTCCATACCAGACGTTGGGAGACACGTACATGGCCTTGTGTGCGTGGATCAAGGGCAAGGGCATGTGGCCGGGTAGACTTTGCTTCGAGGAGTATTACACTGATCCTGAGAAGGAGACGGACAAGTCNCGAAGGGCATAGCAGTGAGCGAGCTCCCAGCATGCAAAGCAGCGGCAACGTGGCACCATGGTCCATACCAGACGTTGGGAGACACGTACATGGCCTTGTGTGCGTGGATCAAGGGCAAGGGCATGTGGCCTGGTAGACTTTGCTTCGAGGAGTATTACACTGATCCTGAGAAGGAGACGGACAAGTCTAAGTACAAGACACGGGTATACTGGTCGCTTTCAGAGACTTTCGTGTCGTCTCTGTTTTGATAGCAACTAGTTATCAAACCCGACAGAACTCCTGGCCGCATTCAAATCCGGTTTAAGTGCTGGGCCCTGCTACCATGAGCCCAGCAATAAAGCTCCCAGTGTGCAGGACACTCAAGTGTCTGGTTAGTATGGGTGCATGTATGCTATCCATAAGATTCAGTATCGGGGCAAGTTTCATTAGTTAGCAAGAATGGCAACTATTCTGGTTTGAAGGCCTAAATTCAGGCTGACTTCCAGTCAGCTGGGAAGTTACACAAAAGGTTTCAAGCACCTCGAAGAAAATTCACTCGAGCCCTCTCATGGTCATCGTCGTCTCACATTTTGGACATCCTGCTGCAAATATCTCTCGGCACCAATGAGCAAACCAAACCGTGTGAATGTGACATGCAAGTGGCTCACATGCTTGATGGTTGTTAAGTTCATCTAGGCCAATGTTTACCATCCAAATGTCAGCACATGTCCAGCCTTTCCTAAACCAAACAAGTACACCAGCCATCTTACAATGCGAGTGTGGTGTGAGTCCGATCCAGCTAACTTAACACCAGTGCAGACGAGCATGGTTAGGGTCTGCTCCTACCCATGAAGTCTGAAACCAGGATACTACCGTCTCGGGTGGAGTTTGCTGAAGACCTTAGCTTAGAACTGGACAGTGTGAAAGAACACGGTTTGTTCTATGAATGTACAAAAGCACTCCTGGATTGCTCATTGACATTGCATGAACAGACGGATACACGGCCAGACTAGGAGAGTAAATCCAAATTATTTCCTACCCTCATCCACACTGATGTCCTGAGGAAGGGGCATGCTCTGCCAACCAGCAGTAGCCATGACCAGCTCCCGACTACAGTCCGTTGTCAGGCTCCAATCGCGCAGGTACACATTCGAGGGGTTGAAGACAGCCTGAGGATGCATCTCCCTCTTCTCAGCACCGTTAAGAAACACGTCTCCTTCAGAGCGTAGGCTGCCAGTCTCCTCCTGTTGCCCGTCCGGAGCCTGCATGAGTATGTATGCACACGTGAGTACACATCCAAGCATGAGTACACATACACACATGAGTTTGCATCCACGCATGAGTTTGCATCCACGCATGAGTTTGCATCCACGCATGAGTTTGCATGCATGTATCATCTCCTTCACAAACAACTCGCAGGGGAGGCAACACTTTCAAACCTGGACCTTGGACCGAAGCACTGACCTCATTGACGAGAGCTTCTGCTCAACACTTCCTTTGCTGGCTGTGGATGCCATCATGTCCCCTCTCTGCCACCACCATCACATTCTCCCTCTTTCCCTAGCCCTTTTCCCTGTCACCCTGCTACCTAACTTCCCGTCCCTGCCCCTTGTCAAGCCCCCCACACTGAGAGGCACATGTGAAGAGTCATCAGAAAACATGGCCCACCTTTTCATAGTAGAACTCAAACGTTTTGCGCTTCTGGGTGGCTTCGTAGACACAGTTTTGCGATAGAACCTGATGAGAGGCGCGGTACGACCACAAGAACCACGAAGAGGCAGTCGGCACAGAAGTGAAGGCACACAAGAACAACAAAAAACCCATCCAAAAACGAGCAAGATAATTCAGAGATCTGTCGGATCGAGGTCACCCACTGCACAATCAGGAGATGTTGAAGCAGAACAGTTTGGAAAGCGGGGACGGGAGGAAAGGCAGTCTGCATGTCAAAAGTTATCTCTTGTATGTGGTTTGCACTATGTTTTGTTTGTGGTGGCGAGCGAGACGATGGCATCCTTTCCACCATTACTTGGAAATGAAGAATATGGAACACACTAAAGAAAAAAAGAAACAAAAGAAAGAGGAAAAACTAGCGCTCTAAGGAAGAAATCGCAACGCAGCCAGCATGTGAGGCACGCGATGGCGAGTTCACAACACCATACCTGCGACTCTATGCTCGCACACACTGCGTAGACTCCCCAGCCGCGTGTGTAGTTCTGCAGTGACACAAAAAGGGATACAGCAAATCCACAAAGTCACTTTGAAAGCATTGCAAGGTCACCATGCTCTCGATGCTTGCAAACACAGCTCACACTCCCCACATCCGCTGCTAGTTCAGATGTGAAGTCGGATGAAGGGACAGCCAACATGGATGCACGGTGGGCTTCTCGTCTCCTGTCGCTTGGACGCATGACAGTGAGTGTGTGCATGCCAACAACCGTCAAGGCCAGGCCATGCCTTGTCATACGTTATGGAAGGTCTCTCACAAGCCGTGGCATAGTGAACAGTTGGGACAATAGGATGGTTGGCAGGACGATGGCCTTTGGTCCACTCCAATTCAGTGGCCACGATAGTGGCGTCGACATCAGTGGCACAGCGTGGCACACAACTCAACCCTTCTCTCCCTTCCTCCTGTTACCTGAGTTGCAGCTGTAGGACAAGAGTTCGACTAGAAACTATGCACTCTAAGTGAGCATCATTCACACCAATGCCATCCATTGACATCTAATGCAGGGCAGAACAGATAGACCCCCCCAA
>SZWC01005981.1:0-27882 GCA_023375785.1 Penium margaritaceum
TATATCTATATCTATATCTATATCTATATCTATATCTATATCTATATCTATATCTATATCTATATCTATATCTATATCTATATCTATATCTATATCTATATCTATATCTATATCTATATCTACATGGGGGACAATATCTTTTATTTAAATTGTAGATTACCAAAAAGTAGCTCAAACAATAACGGATGACCAGGAGTGCATCACAGCCACATGTTACTTTGGCACTTGGCATGTATATAATTCTTTTTTTTTTGCTCTCGTGACCCATTGCCGTTGTTTCCTGAGGGAGCCCTGTAATACATTCCTCCAAAAGGGCAAAACGATCACTTCCATCCCGGATCAAATACAACCTAAAAAGAAGCTAGCTTTGGGTTTTTTTATATGCATTGCTTTTTTTACGATATTGTAGCATGGCAATGCAATAAGGCCCCGCAGTTACTGTCTAGAGGAAATTCTCACCATGTAATTTGCAGTTATTAACCTGTAATGTTCAGCCAGAAATTTGTTGCAGGTGCTTTCTTAGACTGTGTTGTACTATTCATCATCATCGTGAGGAAGATTACTATCATCGTGATGCAGATTACCAGGATCCTTGTGCTGTGTGTGGTGATCCTTGTGAGTTATCTTGAAAGTAACTAGAAACTGAAACATTTGGGGCAGAATCAGTTGCATGACACCGGAGGTGTCCATGCCCTCAATATTTGTCAAACAATTTCGACTAGACAGGCAGGAATGGAGGGGAATGAGAAATTTCTTCCATTCAATGGGAACAAAAAGCCTTCTCGATTACTCCATGGACAAAACAGAACTTCATCTTCAGTATACGACATGGAATGGTCTTATTTTCTGAGAAATGAAGAATTCCTGAATGGCACACAAAAGGGAAAATGATGGAATTTTTATGGAGAGGGGTGACCAGGTTCCACAGTCATCAAAAGGGATTTTCTCCTGATATGGACGACAGGAACGGCATTATGATGTATTAAAATGGAATTAAGGATTATGTTCCCAAACAGAAACTTATATCATAAATAACAAATGAGTCATTCTTGTTCCATGGACTGCTTCTGGATATCATTGTTCCTTTGGTAAGAGGATGAAATCTCATTTGAAGGTACGAGAAATAAATGTTTAATCTGTAAAAACTGTGGGAGATGTGGGATTTTGTGTCACAATCATTCTTTGAACGTTAGTACGGAAAACTGAAATTTTGGTCTAATCAAGTAGGCATGAAAAATTCCATCTTGAAGTCTTGAATCATGTACCTAATCTTCCACTCTTTCCCACATTATGATCAAATTTTAATGCCTTGGAGGAAGCACAATAATCTGATTTTGTAAGCTTCCTTAAAGTTCAATATGTTTGAGATAATTGTGTAATATGGCATGCTGTTTTCACACATTTCAACAATGGACGCTGTGCACCGTCAATGACCACCATGAACTGAACTGGCTGGGAAATGAAAGAGATCAAGTTCATCCTTGAAATTCTTTAAGAGGTTGTTGGTTCCATTCATTTTTACAAAAACTCCTTATTTCAAGCTATATGAATAAAGATGAAGTTTTGAGCCTAGAGTGGAAAATACAGCTTCATTGAGGGCATCCCCTTTTGCTTAAGACTTTTTCTTGCAGGATTTTGATAAATTTGGACGTTTACTTGCAGCTTAGGTGCCACTCTTGTCACCACAAACCACCCAAGTTGTAGCCAAGCCGATGTTTTCCCTTAGTTGACATAGGTGTTATATGTCTTGTCTGTGCGCCAACTGTTGAAAAAGGAAGATGAGGATTGGTTGCACATGGAGAATTTTGATAAAGAAGGAAATGAGAACTAGCAAGGCCAGATAGAAATTTCTAAGAAATGTGTCTGGCTGCCATGCACATGATCATGATGTCTTGGCAAGATTGCTAGAGATCGTAAGCATCACCAACTGGCCACATGTTTTTCCATGAACGAGAGTGGTGATCTCCAAAATCCTCACAAGGGTGATTGCACAAAACACCAAGAAAACAAAGGAAAGTTGTCTTTGACCAATGTAACCAATGTTTTACTACTTCAACACCAGTGCAGAAGCAAGGAACACAAAAATTCATGGCTCCCACAAAAATTTGGGTCTCATCATTTTATACTTCTTAGTTTGAGTAAAGAGCTTTTCATAGAGCCAGCTCTTGTATTCTGATGGGTCTTTCTCAGTCCAAAATGTGGTTTTTTTGTACATTTTGACATGACATCATGAGCAACAACCAAAGTAATAAAACAAACAGATCATGTAGAAGGTTGAAGATGATTCGCATTCAACCAACAGGTGGGTCTTAATGCTGTAAGTGGAGTTATGATTTGGAGACTAGGCTCCCTCTTAAAATGTATTTTATGGAAATTGGAGTGCAACGGTTGCATGGATCCACTCACAGGTCTCTACGATCATGAGATGAATAGCCTTAATGGAAAGAGTGGAGATGGAGGACTCTGTAAGACCGAAGGTGGTTTTGAGGGGAGGAAAGTTGCAAACAAGATTGATCAAGAGATGATGAAGATCATTCAACATGGGTAGAGAATTTAATTATTCAAGAGAAAACTTTGGCAGAAGGTGGACTGATGGAGGTAGCAAGGGGATGGTGGGCAAGGAAGGAGGAAAGGACAGATGCTTGAGTTTCTGGGCCCATTTCTTCGCACGAGCAGATACCAAGAGTGAAGAGGATGAGTGAGGGGGAAAGGGTGGGAGTGAAGAGGTTGGAGAAGATGGAGGGGTTAAAATGCCCAAATGATGTGGAGAGGAGGAATTAGAACAGAGGAGAGGAGAGGAGGGTTGGGTGATGAGAGATGAGTCTGAGGGGAAAGTGGCATGTCTAGGAGGGGGAAGAGAGATAGAAGTGAGGGTGAAGGTTTTAGACAAGGGGGATGAAGAGGAAGTTGTTCAGGGCAGAGGGGAGGATGGGTATGAAGGAGAGGACAGAAGAGATTGTTGGAGGTGAAAGATGATGATGGAAGAGGAGGTATCAGGAGAGGATGGGCAATGAACAGATGACAGAGTTAAGATAGACGGGTTGACAACGAGGGTATTAAGGATGCTATGAGCATCATTAGGAGAGACACAACAAGTTTGAGGAGAAGAGGATGTAATTTGAATGACATCAATTTGCACATACATGGCCATGAAGAGGGATGGAGGATATGACAATGCATGAAGCGTTGCCAAGCTAGCAACCTATGCCACAAGGGGAGGGAGTCAAGAGAGAGGATAGCAAGGTGACAGTTACATGAGAGAAACTTTGCCAAGATTGCGACGGATCAATGAATAGGGTAGACGCAGCATTGTTGCCAGACATGTGCAAAGGAGGAACAATAGAAGAAAAATAGGGGAAAAGGGGGAGGAGATGCAAAGAGAAGTGAGTTGCAAGAATAGGGAGGAAGGGGTGACGGGACAAAGAATTGGCCAGGGATGAGTGTCGTTGGCAAGGAGGAAAGAAATTGAAGGATGAGAGGGTGAAAGAAGAGGAGTGAGTTGGGAAGGAGCTAACGGGTAAGAAGAGGAGGGGAGGAAGAGTGTGGGAAATGGAGGATGCCATGGTAGCAGAGGGAAGAGAAGAATGAGAGAAAGGACAAGGGGGGCAAGAGAGAGGTGGGAAGAACGAGAGAGAAAGAGTGAGAAGGAGTGATAGAGAAAAAGATAAACAGAGAGAGGGAGAGCGAGAGAGAAAGAGCGAGAGGGACAGAGATTGAGAGAGAAAGAGAGAGAGAGAGAGATGAAGATAGAGAGAGAGAGAGAGAGAGGGATAGGAGGGAAAAGATAAGAAGAGAAGAAAGAGGGAGGGTCAAAGGAGAAATCAGAGGGGGTAAAGATGAAAGGGAGAGAGAAATGCAGAGGATGAAAGCAAGGGAAAGATACAAATGGGAGTAAGGGTAAGAAGGTATTGAACCAATGAAGATGTGTAGGGAAGGGGAGAAATGGGACCATTTAGTACATTATCACTACGCAACTCCTAACAATGGGTCTTTTTGCCCTCCACCCGCCCCTTTCAAAGAAATAGAATAGAACAAAAAAAAAAGAACGAAAGGCAATGGATAGGTTAAGCATGATCTCACGAACATTTTGGAGACAGTGACATGACGATGGCAATGACGATGATGAAGTCGATGATGATGATGATGATGATGATGATGATGAGGATGATGATGATGATGATGATGATGATGGTGATGATGATGATAATGATGAAGAAGAATGTTTGATGATGATGATAATGATGATGATATTTGCTAAAGGTGGGAGGGGCAGCAGCGAATGGCCAAAAATGTTTGGTGATTGAGATGGGAGAAAGGGAGGAAGAGGGAGAGGGAGGGAATGGGTTGAGGGTCGAAGAGAGGAGAGGCCAGAAATGTCAGGGGGAGAGAGATAGAGAGAGACTAAAGGAGAGGAATTAGGGCAAATGGAGGAAGGGGGGAGAGGGGTCCGGCAGGGGTGAGGGAGGCAGGTAAGGTGGGAGGGTGGAGGGAGGGGAAAAATGGAGTCAAAAGAGAATATAGAGGCGGAGGAAGGCAGGCATAGAGAAGGGGAAAGAGAGAAATAGAAAGCAAGAGAGATAGGTAAAGAGTCAGGGGAGGATAAAGATGAGGACGAGGACAAGGACGAGGAAAAGGACGAGGACAAACATGAGGAACGCAGGGAAATGTTGGGAGAGTGATGGAGGGAAGTGGATCTGTGGAGAGGCACGGTGCGAGGTTGGGAGGGAGAGAGGGAAGAAGGGAGTGTGGGAGAAACAACACAATAGGCAGATATAAACATGGGAGGGAGGGATGCGGGGGGCAATGAAAAAAAGGAGGGAAGGAAAGAGGGTGAGGAGGGATGGAAAAAGGGGGAGAGAGGGATCAAGGGGGAGAGGGAGGGAGGAGGCAGGTCAAGAAAGGAGAGTGATAGAGAGAGAGAGAGAGAGTGGGAGACACAGAGAGAGATAGAGAGAGTGAGGAAAGGCGATGGTGAGAGAGGGGGGAGAGGGTGGAGAGGGGTTTTTTTTTGGGATCGACATGACGAGAGGGAGGGGGGGAGGGGGAACAAGGAGAATAGGGGGAGGGAAGAAGGGAGGGAGCAATGGAGGGAGGGAGGGAGGGAGAGAGGCATGGGAGATGATGGAAAGAGGGAGGGAGAGCAGGAGGAATTGTGAAAGGAAGAGGATTTAATTGAGGGATGGAGGAGAAACCAGCAGAAAGAGTGGGGGGATGGAGGGAGGGAGGGAGTGAGGGAGGGAGAGCAGTCAAAGAGAGTGAGGGAGGGTGGTGAGTGGCACACGGATGGAGGGAGAGAGAAGCAGAGAGACAGAGAGATAGAGAGAAATTTTTGAGGGAAGGATAGGAGGGGAAACAAGGGAGGGAGATAGGGTGAGGGATGGATGAGAGGAGAAAAGAAAGGGAGGAGGGACAGGAAGTGGGAGGGAGAGAGGAGGGACTAGAGGAGAAGGGGTAAGGGGGAAGGGGCAGGCAGGAAGGAGGAGGGATGAAGGAGAGGATCAAACAAGGAAAGGGGTGAGGGATGGATGGAGGAAGATGGTAGAGAGGGAGGGAGCAAGGGAGCAAGGGAGGGAGGGATGGAGGTAGGGAG
Source organism: Penium margaritaceum (assembly GCA_023375785.1). Classification (NCBI taxonomy): domain Eukaryota; kingdom Viridiplantae; phylum Streptophyta; class Zygnematophyceae; order Desmidiales; family Peniaceae; genus Penium; species Penium margaritaceum. The sequence goes on from SZWC01005981.1 coordinate 5,591, forward strand.
GGTGGGGGGAGGAAGGATGGAGGGAAGGGGAAAGGAAGGAAGGAAGAAAGGAGGAAGGGATAAAGGGAGTAAGGGAGGAGGAAGGATAGGCAGAGGGATGGAATGGAGGGATGGGAGGAAGGGAGAGGGGAGGAAGGAGGGAGGAAGAATGGGCGAGAAACACACTAGAGGAGGGGGGGAAGAAGGATTAATAGGAGGAGGAAGGGCAGGAGGAAGGGAGGGAGGGAGGGAGAAGAGATGGGTGGAGGGAGGGAAGGGAAGGGCAAAGGAAAAGAGGGAGAGGGGGAGCATGGATGATGAGGTGGAGAGAGGGAAGGAGGGGGAAGGGAGGGGGGAGAAGGTGTTGAAGAACAAGGAAAGGGCAGTGAAAGGGAGAAAATGGATGGGCAGATGGAGGAGGGGAAGCCAATTAGGAAGGGGAACAGGCGGGTTAAGGGATGGGAAGCCAAGGAAGGAGAGGGGGAAGGTGGAGTAGGAGGGGTTGAGCTTAAGGAAGATGTGGAGGAAATGGGATTGGGGGAGACAACAAGGGGGGGAACGGGAGGGACTAAATAAGGGGGCAAAGGGAGGGAAGGAGGGAGGAAGTGCACAAGTGCGGAAGCATGGAGGAAGGAAAGGGAAGGGAAGGGAGGGAGGGGCCGAGAGAGAATGGGATGAGGAGATTCATGGAGTGAAGGAGGGGGAGGAGGAGAGGGGGGAAGGGGAGAAGGTGGGAGGGAAGAGGGACGGGTGGAGGAAGAGGGTAGAGAGCAGGCAGAGAGAGGGAAGGATGAGAGGGGGGAAAGGTGGAAAAGAGAGCTAAGGGGGATGAGGAAGAGGAAGGAGCCAGATCAAGGGAGAAGAGAAGAGGGTAAGGAGAGATGAAGAAGGGAGGGGGGAATGCAGGAGCAAGGGAGAAGGTGGATACAAGTGCGAGGGAGGGGAAGGAGGGAGTAAAAGGGGAGGACAAAGGNGGAAGGGAAGGGCAAAGGAAAAGAGGGAGAGGGGGAGCATGGATGATGAGGTGGAGAGAGGGAAGGAGGGGGAAGGGAGGGGGGAGAAGGTGTTGAAGAACAAGGAAAGGGCAGTGAAAGGGAGAAAATGGATGGGCAGATGGAGGAGGGGAAGCCAATTAGGAAGGGGGACAGGCGGGTTAAGGGAGGGGAGGCCAAGGAAGGAGAGGGGGGAGGTGGAGTAGGAGGGGTTGAGCTGAAGGAAGATGTGGGGGAAATGGGATTGGGGGAGACAACAAGGGGGGGAATGGGAGGGACTAAAGAAGGGGGCAAAGGGAGGGGAGGAGGGAGGAAGTGCAGAAGTGTGGAAGCATGGAGGAAGGAAAGGGAAGGGAAGGGAGGGAGGGGCCGAGAGAGAATGGGATGAGGAGATTCATGGAGTGAAGGAGGGGGAGGAGGAGAGGGGGGAAGGGGAGAAGGTGGAAGGGAAGAGGGACGGGTGGAGGAAGAGGGTAGAGAGCAGGCAGAGAGAGGGAAGGATGAGAGGGGGGAAAGGTGGAAAGGAGAGCTAGGGGGGATGAGGAAGAGGAAGGCTCCAGATCAAGGGAGAAGAGAAGAGGGTAAGGAGAGATGAGGAAGGGAGGGGGGAATGCAGGAGCAAGGGAGAAGGTGGATACAAGTGCAAAGGAGGGAAAGGAGGGAGTAGAAGGGGAGGACAAAGGGGAGGAAAAAGGGGGGGGAAATGAGCGAGGGAGGGTGGCAACTGAAGCCAGGGAGAGAATGGAAGGGGGCAGATGAGATCAAGGGAAAGAGGGAGGGAGCAAGATGGGAGAAAAGGAAAGTTGAGAGGGCGGAAGGGAGATATAGTGGGGAGAGATGGGAGCGGAGGAGGGAGAAGCCTCCACACACCAACCCATGAAATAGGGGGGGGGAGGGAGGGTTTCCAGAAAATTAATGCGTGCATCGGGGAAAGGGGAGGAAAGACGAGGGGGGGGAGGGGAGAGATGGAGAGTGAAAAAAGGGGAAAAGAGAGTGGGAGAGGGAGGTGAAAGAGGGGGGGGATGAAGGGATAGACAGGATCAGGGGGGCATGAACGAGGGAGAGTGAGGAGGAAGTACACGAAGGAGAAGGGAGAGGGGGCACGAGGAGGGAGAGAAGGAGGGTGGGAGGACAAAAACGTTGGGGGGGTGGAAGTGAGGAGGAGGTGAGGGAGGGCAGGGGAGAATAGCAAGGGAGGGAGGAGGCTTGGGAGAGGAAGGGGAGGAGGACAGGAGGTAGGGCAAAAGGGAGAATTGAAAAAGGAGCAGATGATAGGGGGGCTCAAAACACATGCGACCATGGGGAAAACACACGAAACACACGCAGAAAATGCCAAAAACAATGGAAATGCCAGAAACACCGCTGTAAATGTCAAAATGGTGGAAACACAGGAAAGCAGGCAAATGAAACACCGGTGCTGGTGGAGGGTCAATGAGGCGGAGGGGATGACATTAGACAAGACAGGAGCAAAAGCAAAATCTGGATCAATTGGGCCGGCTCAATGCCATGCTCAGAAAGGAAGATTAAAGAGTGGTTTGACATAGAAAAGACTGATAGTAAATGAAGTGAGAACTGCCAAGACCGGATAGCAATTTCCAAATATTGCATCTGGCCGCCATGCACATGATCATGATGACTCGACACAATTGCTAGAAATCCTAACCATCACTAGATAGCAACATTTTGGCCAATAACAGGAGTGGTGATCTGTGAAATCCTCACAAGGGTGATTGCCCAAAACAACAGAGTATTCTCTATGTGGCCAATATTTAACTGATTTCAAACTTAGTGTGAGAGCACTTCCAATGTGCAGCTGCATTTTTTTTTCATGTTAGAAAGTTACTAAATAGATTTCTTCTGTTCCAAACATGATATTTATACCAAGAGAAGTTTGCTGAATAAAGGAGTGGAATACATTAGTTGTCTTTTTTGGAGTGTTCATATGTTCCATTTGTGCCATTGAAAACCCTGTCTATGATAATGAGAGTTTTAAATGAAAAAACAATAATTAACAAAGTACTGAATTTCTCAAGAGTGCAATTCTGACATGTAGTTTTCCCCATGAAACATTTTTTGGAGATCTCAGTCTATGAAACTTGAATATTCACATGTACTTTGCATTGTGGATTGCAACTGCCGGTTGGAAATTGCATTATTGCGAGTGCAAAATGTTTAGAGCTTCTCCTCATGCCCGCATTTGTGGCATAACATATCGATTGTAAAGGTTCTCCTCAAAGAAAACTATAAGCATGGAACAAACGAGCTCTTAAACTTGCTCCTTGGAAGCGCGTGATCTTCTGCTACACGATCATTCAACATGCTAAAACATAGGTTCAACATTTATCATTTACTACCTTGGTATGAGATTTATTGAGAAATTGTTCAATTTTGTTTTACGTTTCATGATGCATGAACTTGTGTGCAAGGAAGAATTTACAGTTTTGGGGATGAATCAATCACAGACCCGAAACAGATCTCAATGAAGTCCATGTGTGAGTACAACTATACAGACGTCAACATTCAGAAAACACTCATTAGGTATTTCTAGACAACATTTTCGTGGATGTTTATGTAATCATGTTTTAGTTTCACATCAATGCTGAAATCATTGATGATTTTACAATGTCTTTATGTGAAGCTTTTGTAGCTAATAGAGTTCCACGTGAAGGTTGAATGAACATAAGCCTTTCACCTAGTGCCTCATTTGCTTCTTTTACTAAATCACAGTGCATGTAATCCATGATAACACCCCTGTCATCATGGCCTTCATTTTCCCACACTTCCCACTCGTCATGTTTTCCTCCATGTCCGTCTTTCTCCTATTCCCAATCCTCGTTCTCTTCCTCATACCCCATGTTCCTACCATGTTCCAACAATTCTTTGGTAATCAACGTAGGAAAATAGTGTGCATCTTCATTTGGAGTTCCTTCTTTTAGTATATGTACACCACACACAAGTTTTTAATCTGCTTAAGTTTCTTCACTGATATCTTTGTCATTGCTATCAACCAAGACTGAATCATGGATTTTTCAGGCCCTCCTTCTTGATCACACACTCCAAGCATGCAAAGCCCCTTGAAACATTTGTGTATTTTTCCAACTGAGCAGCAACAATCATACACAATACATCATTCATACCCCCACAGGCTTTAGCTTTCACGTTTTCTACAACCACGTGCGTCTTATGCAGTTGAAGATGTGAAGTACGACTGTCTTGTCAAAATTCCACAGGAACATTGCTTAATTGAGCCATGGAAAAACATCATGTGCAATACTTTTAGGACTATGATTCAGGTTTTGTTGTCCATCAAAGTACAAAAGACCTTCATCCACTTGTTCAAATTATGTTTCCCGTGAGAACCAAGCCTTTATCAAGGATTCAATAAGAAGTTTTGTCAGGGGGCCAACTTTTGTTGATCACACAATTACTAATGCCGCCCTTGATGCATTCCCGTTCATCTTCAAAGCACGCANCATCCACTTGTTCAAATTATGTTTCCCGTGAGAACCGAGCCTTTATCAAGGATTCAATAAGAAGTTTTGTCAGGGGACCAACTTTTGTTGATCACACAATTACTAATGCCGCCCTTGATGCATTCCCGTTCATCTTCAAAGCACGCATTTCAAACATCATGGAAAGCAATTCATTGGAGATTTTCAAAAGGGTAAGGTCCTTGGTGGGTTTCCTCCGCTTTTTTCATGGCTGTAAGATCTCTTACAGTTTGTGCTACATTTTTTTAAAGCTGGATATTTCTTNTTCAAACATCATGGAAAGCAATTCATTGGAGATTTTCAAAAGGGTAAGGTCCTTGGTGGGTTTCCTCCGCTTTTTTCATGGCTGTAAGATCTCTTACAGTTTGTGCTACATTTTTTTAAAGCTGGATATTTCTTAACCATTAAGAATGCATTACTCGTTGGCATCTTTGCCAAATGCCATGTCAGGCACCACCTTTGTTATCATTTTGGGGTCTTTGGTGCCCTGCTTGCTAATGTAATAATCAAGATACCTTTTATTCAAAGGCCAAGGGACAAGAACATGTCCGAAATGCACAGTCACTCACTAGTGTTTCGAAGTCAATGGTATCCTTCAAAAAGGGTCCAAACCATGGACTTCCGGCAACGGTGGCTGCATGTGTGCACGGACCATTTTTTTAGTGACATTGTTTAGCTCATAGTTTTGTATTGAAAGCCTCTAGATGCATGCACTCAGGGGAATAGCGGAGGGAACCATTAACATCAAGGATGACCTGACAACGGTCATTTTTCATGGGAAGTGGGAACTAGAGGATGAGCAAACCAATTTTCATTGCAAAGATTTTATGATGAGTGGTCAGGTGGAAAGTTACGAGGGAAATACCTCCACCCTACACCCTCCCACTTGCACGCAACCACTCAATCGAACCCATGACACACACCACCATCGATATCTTCCATCCACCTTCCTTCCCTTCCCTCCAAGAAACCTGTGTCCAATCTCTAGCACCTCACCTACTCTTCCCTTTCTCACCTTGGGGAGGCTTTCCATCCTTCTTGTTACCTTCTACATTGCAAACCCATTGGACCTCCAGTCACAATCTACTCTCCTTTCCTCTTCATCCTCTTTCATGCTCCCATCTGGCACTCTCACCAATCTCCTCAACTTCCCCACCTTCCTTCTTGGAAGCTTGATGACAGGCCTCCTTTGGGCAAAAATCAACGCCCTTGGTTGGTCAACATTGTACTCCTTCCCTTCTAGCCTCGATGACATGATATGTCTTCCCTCAATCTCCCCACCTCCACCCTTGTCTATAAGGGGCCCATTATGCTAAGGTTAGGCTGTTCTTCATTCACCCCTCTCTCATTACACCAAGCCTTTCTCCCTCTCTTCTCTATCTTGCAAGGGTTGATGTTACCTTTGAGCACGGTACCTTACCTAGCGTTGATTGTACTGGCCCATGTCAGTGGCAGTTTACCAAATTTGTGTGTGGCAGAGGTTTTTTTAGTGGACTATACTCCCATACTACCTTAAATGGTGCCTACATCAGCTCTCCTAAGAGTACAAATGGCTTTTTCTGAAGTCGTCATGGAAACACGCTTTGGGGTGGTTTGTGCAAGGTGCGGTTGCAATTTATGTCCGTTGTGGGGTTGCCAAACAAAACTGTGCCTTTTACTATCTTAGAGATCAATCCCTACGAGTGATGCTTTGCCTCAAAAAGTGCCATATACTATTCCATAATATTATAGTTTATGAATTGTTTCAGCTCCCTTGCTCTGCTTTCGAGAACCCCCTGAGTTTCCCGTTTACTTTGTGCGCTTCTTGTTGTATCTGGACGTGTTTCCTTCTAGGGGTATGTTCTTGTACCTTTGAATTTTGGAATCTGACAAGGAATCCGTGTAAAACCGCGGATTCATGAAATAGTCGGTGGATTAGAGCAATGTTTCAGAAATCAAGGACCATGGTTATCATTTCTAATGATCATATCAGCTCGCAGGAAAACTAGTTGTCGGCACGTCATGTAACGTGGGCGTACACTTGGCGATACAAGTAGACTACACACTTATAGCAATGTGTTTGTGTGGGAACCCTACTTTGAAATTCATCGCAAAGTTAACCCTTAGAAACATAACTTGTTAAAATTTGTTTGCGTCATGTAGAGTCCAAAGGATGACGTCATGTTAGCTGGCCGAGCCAGAAACTAGAAATTGATTTTTGTATTCATCTCAATCTGCCGTACTGTCACTGTAAAATGGAAAAAGAGAGCGCACGGTTAAGTTAGTGTGGTACGTTCAGGCCTTTCTGCCAAGCTTCCTCTACCAGGATCCAAGAAGGAATTTGTTGTGAAAGTGAATAGATTCACATGCATCACTACGGAATCGGAATCTGAACCCTACTCAAATTCCGAATCTTGGAGGTGAAAGAACACACCACAAATCGAGATGCGTCGCCGACCGGGCAAAAGAGAAGGGAGTAGGCGTTCAGCCAATACACGGTGAGTGACAGATCAATTGCCTTGCCAATTCTCAATCTATGGCTCTTCGATCAACGGCAGGCAAGGCCAAAGTTGAGTGACTTTCGGTTCGGATCGTCAATGAGCATGAATCCCTAGATTGGAATGACAAATCCGGAATTCCCGCCACTATCCCCCCCCCCATAACACCCCCCCTCCCCCCCTCCCTTGTGCAGTTCCGACAGATATGCCCCTCCTCCGGCGTTGCCCACACCTTGTGGATTCGTGCTGGGCCCAATAGTCCAACCATCGGTCTCCACACACTCTGCTACACCATACAAGCCACGCCAGCATACTTGTTCTTAAAACTTGAAGCTCGTGTTTGTCAGCACAACTTGCACAATCAAACCTCTACCTGCTTCACAAGAGTAACCTGGATACACCAGGAAACAACGATCGCTCACCCCGCTCTAAAATTCGACAAACGAGACTTTGGGGTCGTACTTATGTAGTTAAAAATCCCGGATTTTGTGCCACGAGAGTTTAGATTCCCGCGGTTCCAGGGCGGCTCGAGAGTGAGCCCTCTCGAATGAAGAAGGAATTTCCAGGAAATGCATGACCTGGGCCCACCCTTGCTAGGTGGAAAACGAATTTCAACCAGTTTTAAAACTTATTCTACTACGGTGGCTTTAGTGCAAGGTACTGCCATGTTCTCTTTGTGAAATGTTGTATGGGAATTTTACACATTTTTGGAGTATGAGTTCGACCTACTTTTCAGGCTACAAATCACTCATTCCCGTTCCGTGGCAAAAAGATTACATCCAAGGAGGTGCACAGGGTCAAGGTGGATGCAATTTGTCATTAATGACAAAGCATTGCATTACATGGAGTAAAAAAGACGGGAAGCCCTAGTCATCTCCCCCCCCCTGTTGCCATGTTCCTTAACCAATGCGGGTGCATCCAAAGAAACCCTAGCTTTAAGGCAGATGACGTAACTGGGGCATGGCGAGCCAGTTCTTCAGCAACTGGTGGCGGCACATGGTCATGTCTGCCATGCGCCTGTAGAAATCAGTGCTACTGTGGAGAGCATGGGAGAATTCACACTCACAAGAGATGGAAGATGCCTGTGCTGCTAGCATGTCCATAGCCGCCATGCGATGGATAGGAAAGTGGTCCTTGTTTGCATCCCAAAAAGCAAGGACACTAGTGTTCGCTTCAAAGCTGTCCGGTGCCATGTACCTATCTGCTTTTGCTTGTAAGAAACGCTCCACAGGCTCAGACTAAACGAACTCCTCTGCACGGCAACATGTTCGACGTCCGAGTCCGCGTGCACGGACAACATTGATTTCCTTTATGCCTGCTGGAGATGGGTTGACGTTGAAGCGTGCGTAATTGTGTGGACGGTTGGCGTCGTCCGTGCTTGTAGACTGTCTCCTAGCAACAAGCCTGGAGGACGCACGGACTGCTTTGTCCGATTGATTCTCAGCCTTAGGTTCCTTATCAGCTGTCAACACGTAAGCCCCATGGATGTTTCCTAGACCGTCCTCCGCATCTGGAGCACGTGATGAAGCAATGGGCCGTTCTCTGGCGCGTCCTCCTATGGCCCACTAGGAACACCGGTGCCGCGACTCAGAAAGTCCGCGCCACCATCGCCCACCAGCATGTCAAGCATGGCCTCAGCCATGCTTGGTCACTCTCCTACCGGTGTTGCGGGGACAACGGTGTCGTCGCTGTCACTTGTGTCACCGACATCGGCATGAATTATCGCACGCTGTTTAGCGAGCCACGCTGCTTCAAGGGGCTGAAGCAGCGCCATGACGATGCGCATAATGTTGTCCGGTTGAATGTCATCATCCTTGCCATTGTACGTGTCTTCAAAATACTGACGGTTGAAGCGAGGGTCCAGGTAGGTGCCGAGGTTCTACAGCTTGCCCGTGTGGGCGTACTAGCGCTCAAGGAAGGCGCTGGCCTCACGAAGCGCAGGCGCCATGGCGGCTTGGACCTTGACAAGCTCGTCATTGTCGTCAATGATGTCGTCAGCCGTTGAGCGTGACACAGCAGATTCTTCACGGATCCTGGCCTGAATCTGGAGGTGGTCGAGGAATTGGTTGTAGTACGGGATGGTAGAGCCAATTGTGGGGCATGTGTCCCCACGACGATTGTCGCTCATGTATTTAAATGGCTCAAGCACCTCCCATAGCATGCCGACGGTGGTCTAGTGGCAGGTGGAAAGCCGCATGTCGTGCGCACATACGCTGGTAAGCCACAGATCTGATGGCTCATGTTGAATGTGGGCCACCTGCAGCATGTGGACAGTGGAATTTCACCTTGTACATGAGTCTAGCTTCAACTTGCGGCACGACACGTGATGCTCCTCAAAAAATTCCTCCACGGAGGCCTCTCCCTGTGGTGAACGATTGATGAAGTTCACATTGTTCTGGACAATTATGATGATGCTGTCCACCGTAGGACAGTCAAGGACTTTTCCAACACCGAGGTTCAAAACGTGGTCAAAGCAGCGGAGAAAATTTCCGTCGGTGAACTTAAGGCATGTGTTCACCACATGAAGAATCATGGCGACGTTTGCGGATGCATTGTCCATTGTCAGGCATTACACGCGCTCCCATAGGCCCCAGTCTTCAATGACGTTGCGGAAGACCGTATAAAGCTGCATGGCATCATGGGACTCGCGAAGGGGCTCAAAGCTCATGACGCATCCAACGAGTTTGTACTGATACACGTCGTGCGCCGTGATTGCAATGAAGTTGTCGTTGCCTTTGGAAGTGAATCCGTCCATGTAGAATGATAGTTTCCCACTACAGTTGTGGAGCACTACGCGTGCAGCTTCACAAAAGAAATGGCATGAGTTGGCAATGTCGTGCGCGATGGTCGATACCGACATGCAAATGGCGACTGGGTTTGAGTGTTCAACCGCCTTTTGGTGCCACCCAGAATCGACGACGTTGTATGCGAGGTCTTTCTCCACCACTGCTTTTCAAAAATAGCTACAAAAGTATGGGGGGTCCCAAACGCCTCGCGTGCGGCCGGGAAGGAGGCGAGCTTCGTCAATAAGGATGTCGCCAACTTGGCGGAATAGCCGGCAAGGTGCATGACCAGAAGAAGCGAGAAGTTGTACCTCGCGACGATGGAAGGAGGCGATGTGGTTCCATATGCCCGTCNAGCAAAAGCAAAATCTGGATCAATTGGGCCGGCTCAATGCCATGCTCAGAAAGGAAGATTAAAGAGTGGTTTGACATAGAAAAGACTGATAGTAAATGAAGTGAGAACTGCCAAGACCGGATAGCAATTTCCAAATATTGCATCTGGCCGCCATGCACATGATCATGATGACTCGACACAATTGCTAGAAATCCTAACCATCACTAGCTAGCAACATTTTGGCCAATAACGGGAGTGGTGATCTCTGAAATCCTCACAAGGGTGATTGCCCAAAACAACAGAGTATTTTCTATGTGGCCAATATTTAACTGATTTCAAACTTAGTGTGAGAGCACTTCCAATGTGCAGCTGCAATTTTTTATTTTTATTCATGTTAGAAAGTTACTGAATAGATTTCTTCTGTTCCAGACTTGATATTTATGCCAAGAGAAGTTTGCTGAATAAAGGAGTGGAATACATTAGTTGTCATTTTTTGGATTGTTCATATGTTCCATTTGGGCCATTGAAAACCCTGTCTATGATAATGAGAGTTTTAAATGAAAAAACAATAATTAACAAATTACTGAATTTCTCAAGAGTGCAATTCTGACATGTAGTTTTCACCATGAAACATTTTTTAGAGATCTCAGTCTATGAAACTTGAATATTCACATGTACTTCGCATTGTGGATTGCAACTACCGGTTGGAAATTGCATTATTGCGAGTGCAAAATGTTTAGAGCTTCTCCTCATGCCCACATTTTGTGGCATAACATATCGATTGTAAAGGTTCTCCTCAAACAAAACTATAAGCATGGAACAAACGAGCTCTTAAACTTGCTCCTTGGAAGCGCATGATCTTCTGCTACACAATCATTCAACATGCTAAAACATAGGTTCAACATTTATCATTTACTACCTTGGTATGAGATTTATTGAGAAATTGTTCATTTTTTTTTTACGTTTCATGATGCATGAACTTGTGTGCAAGGAAGAATTTACAGTTTTGGGGATGAACTTGTGTGAGTACAACTGTACGGACTTCAACATTCAGAAAACACTCATTAGGTATTTCTAGACAACATTTTCGTGGATGTTTATGTAATCATGTTTTCGTTTCACATCAATGTTGAAATCATTGATGATTTTACAATGTCTTTATGTGAAGCTTTTGTAGCTAATAGAGTTCCACGTGAAGGTTGAATGAACATAAGCTTTTCAGCTAGTGCCTCATTTGCTTCTTTTACTAAATCAGAGTGCATGTAATCCATGATAACACCCCTGTCATCATGGCCTTCATTTTCCCACACTTCCCACTTGTCATAGTTTTCTCCATGTCCGTCTTTCTCCTATTCCCAATCCTTGTTCTCTTCCTCATACCCCATGTTCCTACCATGTTCCAACAATTCTTTGGTAATCAACGTAGGACATAGTGTGCATCTTCATTTGGAGTTCCTTCTTTTAGTATATGTACACCACTCACAGGTTTTTAATCTGCTTAAGTTTCTTCACTGATATCTTTGTCATTGCTATCAACCAAGACTGAATCATGGAATTTTCAGGCCCTCCTTCTTGATCACACACTCCAAGCATGCAAAGCCCCTTGAAACATTTGTGTATTTTTCCAACTGAGCAGCAACAATCATACACAATACATCATTCATACCCCCACAGGCTTCAGCTTTCACGTTTTCTACAACCACGTGCGTCTTATGCAGTTGAAGATGTGAAGTACGACTGTCTTGTCAAAATTTCACAGGAACATTGCTTAATTGAGCCATGGAAAAACATCATGTGCAATAATTTTAGGACTATGATTCAGGTTTTGTTGTCCATGAAAGTACAAAAGACCTTCATCCACTTGTTCAAATTATGTTTCCCGTGAGAACCGAGCCTTTATCAAGGATTCAATAAGAAGTTTTGTCAGGGGACCAACTTTTTTTGATCACACAATTACTAATGCCGCCCTTGATGCATTCCCGTTCATCTTCAAAGCACGCAATTCAAACATCATGGAAAGCAATTCATTGGAGATTTTCAAAAGGGTAAGGTCCTTGGTGGGTTTCCTCCGCTTTTTTCATGGCTGTAAGAGCTCTTACAGTTTGTGCTACATTTTTTTAAAGCTGGATATTTCTTGACCATTAAGAATGCATAACTCGTTGGCATCTTTGCCAAATGCCATGTCAGGCACCACCTTTGTTATGATTTTGGGGTCTTTGGTGCCCTACTTGCTAATGTAATAATTAAGATACCTTTTATTCAAAGGCCAAGGGACAAGAACATGTCCGAAATGCACAGTCACTCACTGGTGTTTCGAAGTCAATGGTATCCTTCAAAAAGGGCCCAAACCATGGACTTCCGGCAACGGTGGCTGCATGTGTGCACGGACCATTTTTTTAGTGACATTGTTTAGCTCATAGTTTTGTATCGAAAGCTTTTAGATGCATGCACTCAGGGGAATAGCGGAGGGAACCATTAACATCAAGGATGGTCTGACAACGGTCATATTTCATGGGAAGTGGGAACTAGAGGATGAGCAAACCAATTTTCATTGCAAAGATTTTATGATGAATGGTCAGGTGGAAAGTTACGAGGGCATTACCTCCACCTTACACCCTCCCACTTGCACGCAACCACTCAATCGAACCCATGACACACACCACCATCAATATCTTCCATCCACCTTCCTTCCCTTCCCTCCAAGAAACCTATGTCCAATCTCTAGCACCTCACCTACTCTTCCTTTTCTCACCTTGGGGAGGCTCTCCAACCTTCTTGTTACCTTCTACATTGCAAACCCATTGGAACTCCAGTCACAATTCACTCTCCTTTCCTGTTCATCCTCTTTCGTGCTCCCATCTGGCACTCTCACCAATCTCCTCAACTTCCCTACCTTCCTTCTTGGAAGCTTGATGACAGGCCTCCTTTGGGCAAAAATCAACGCCCTTGGTTGGTCAACATTGTACTCCTTCCCTTCTAGCCTCGATAACATGATATGTCTTTCCTCAATCTCCCCACCTCCCCCCTTGTCTATAAGGGGCCCATTATGCTAAGGTTAGGCTGTTCTTCATTCACCCCTCTCTCATTATACCAAGCCTTTCTCCCTCTCTTCTCTATCTTGCAAGGTTTGATGTTACCTTTGAGCACGGTACCTTACCTATCGTTGATTGTAGAGGCCCATGTTAGTGGCAGTTTACCAAATTTGTGTGTGGCAGAGGTTTTTTTAGTGGACTATACTCCCATACTACCTTAAATGGTGCCTACATCACCTTTCCTAAGAGTACGAAGGGCTTTTGCTGAAGTCGTCATGGAAACACGCTTTGGGCTGGTTTGTGCAAGGTGCGGTTGCAATTTATGTCCGTTGCGGGGTTGCCAAACAAAACTGTGCCTTCTATTATTCTAGAGCTCAATCCCTACGAGTGTTGCTTTGCCTCAGAAAGTGCCATATATTATTCCATAATATTATAATTTATGAATTGTTTCAGCTCCCTTGCTCTGCTTGCGAGAACCCCCTCAGTTTCCCGTTTACTTTGTGCGCTTCTTGTTGTAGCTGGACGTGTTTCCTTCTAGGGGTATGTTCTTGTAACTTCGAATTTTAGAATCTGACAAGGAATCCATGTAAAACCGCGGATTCATGAAATAGTCGGTGGATTAGAGCAATGTTTCAGAAATCAAGGACCATGGTTATCATTTCTAATAATCATATCAGCTCGTAGGAAAACTAGTTATCAGCACGTCATGTAACGTGGGCGTACACTTGGCGATACAAGTAGACTAAACACTTATATCAATGTGTTTGTGTGGGAACCCTACTTTGAAATGCATCGCAAAGTTAACCCTTAGAAACATAACTTGTCAAAACTTGTTTGTGTCATGTAGAGTCCAAAGGATGACGTCATGTTAGCTGGCCGAGCCACAAACTAGAAATTTTTTTTTGTATTCATCTCAATCTGCCGTACTATTACTGTAAAATGGAAAAAGAGAGCGCACGGTTAAGTTAGTGTGGTATGTTCAGGCCTTTCTGCCAAGCTTCCTCTACCAGGATCCAAAAAGGAATTTGTTGTGAAAGTGAACAGATTCACATGCATCACTACGGAATCGGAATCTGAACCCTACTCAGATTCCGAATCTTGGAGGTGAAAGAACACACCACAAATCGAGATGCGTCGCCGACCGGGAAAAAGAGAAGGGAGTAGGCGTTCAGCCAATACACGGTGAGTGACAGATCAAATGCCTTGCCAATCGTCAATCTATGGCTCTTCGATCAATGGCAGGCAAGGCCAAACTTTAGTGACTTTCGGTTAGGATCGTCAATGAGCATGAATCCCTAGATTGGAATGACGAATCCGGAATTCCGGCCACTATCCCCCCCCCATAACACCCCCCCTCCCCCCTCCCTTGTGAAGTTCCGACAGATATGCCCCTCCTCTGGCGTTGCCCACACGTTGTGGATTCGTGCTGGGCCCAATAGTCCAACCATCGGTCTCCACACACTCTGCTACACTATACAAGCCATGCCAGCACACTTCTTCTTAAAACTTGAAGCTCGTGTTTGTTAGCACAACTTGCACAATGAATCCTCTACCTGCTTCACAAGAGTAACCTGGATACACCAGGAAACAACGATCGCTCACCCCGCTCTAGAATTTGTCAAACGAGACTTTGGAGTCGTACTTATGTAGTTAAAAATCCCGGATTTTGTGCCACGAGAGTTTAGATTCCCGCGGTTCCAGGGGGGCTCGAGAGTGAGCCCTCTCGAATGAAGAAGGAATTTCCAGAAAATGCATGACCTGGGCCCACCCTTGCTAGGTGGAAAACGAATTTCAACCAGTTTTTAAACTAATTCTACTACGGTGGCTTTAGTGCAAGGTACTGTCATGTTCTCTTTGTTAAATGTTGTATGGGATTTTTACACATTTTTGGAGTATGAGTTCGACCTACTTTTCAGGCTACAAATCACTCATTCGCGTTCCGTGGCAAAAAGAGAACATCCAAGGAGGGGCACAGGGTCAATGTGCATGCAATTTGTCATTAATGACAAAGCATTGCATTACATGGAGTAAAAAAGACGGGAAACCCTAGCCATCTCCCCCCCCCTGTTGCCATGTTCCTTAACCAGTGCGGGTGCATCCAAAGAAACCCTAGCTTTAAGGCAGATGACGTAGCTGGGGCATGGCGAGCCAGCTCTTCAGCAACTAATGGCGGCACATGGTCATGTCTGCCATGCGCTCGCAGAAATCAGTGCTACTGTGGCGAGCATGGGAGAATTCACGCTCACAAGAGGTGGAAGATGCCTGTGCTGCTAGCATGTCCATAGCCGCCATGCGATGGATAGGAAAGTGGTCCTTGTTTGCATCCCAAAAAGCAAGGACGTTAGTGTTCGCTTCAAAGCCGTCCAGTGCCATGTACCTATCTGCTTTTGCTTGTAAGAAACGCTCCACAGGCTCAGACTAAATGAACTCCTCTGCACGGCAACATGTTCGACGTCCGAGTCCGCGTTCATTGATTTCCTTTGTGCCTGCTGGAGATGGGTTGACGTTGAAGCGTGCGTAATTGCGTGGACGGCTGGCATCGTCCGTGCTTGTAGACTGTCTCCTAGCAACAAGCCTGGAGGACGCACGGACTGCTTTGTCCGCTCGAGTCTCAGCCTTAGGTTCCTTATCAGCTGTCAACATGTAAGCCCCACGGATGTTTCCTAGACCGTCCTCCGCATCTGGAGCACGGGATGAAGCAGGGGGGCCGTTCTCTGGCGCGTCCTCCTATGGCCCACTAGGAACGCCGGTGCCGCGCCTCAGAAAGTCCGTGACACCATCGCCCACAAGCATGTCAGGCATGGCCTCATCCATGCTTGGTCACTCTGCTGCCGACGTTGCGGGGACAACGGTGTCGTCGCTGTCACTTGTGTCACCGACATCGGCATGAATTGTCACACGCTGTTTAGCGAGCCACGCTGCTTCAAGGGGCTGAAGCAGCGCCATGACGATGCGCATAATGTTGTTTGGTTGAATGTCATCATCCTCGCCATCGTACGTGTCTTCAAAATACCGACGGTTGAAGCGAGGGTCCAGGTAGGTGCCGAGGTACTACAGCTCGCCCGTGTGGGCGTACTAGCGCTCAAGGAAGGCGCTGGCCTCACGAAGCACAGGCGCCATGGCGGCTTGGACCTTGACAAGCTCGTCATTGTCGTCAATGATGTCGTTAGCCGTTGAGCGTGACACAGCAGATTCTTCACGGAGCCTCGCCTGAATCTGGAGGTGGTCGAGGAGTTGGTTGTAGTACAGGATGGTAGAGCCAATTGTGGGGCATGTGTCCCCACGAAGATTGTCGCTCATGCATTTAAATGGCTCAAGCACCTCCCGTAGCATGCCGACGGTGGTTTAGTGGCAGGTGGAAAGCCGCATGTCGTGCGCACATACGCTGGTAAGCCACAGATCGGATGGCTCATGTTGAATGTGGGCCACTTGCAGCATGTGGACAGTGAAATTTCACCTTGTGCGTGAGTCTAGCTTCAACTTGCGGCACGACACGTGATGCTCCTAAAAAAAGTCCTCCATGGAGGCCTCTCCCTGTGGTGAACGATTGATGAAGTTCACATTGTTCTGGACAAGTATGATGAAGCTGTCCACCGTAGGACAGTCGAGGACTTTTCCGACACTGAGGTTCAAAACGTGGTCAAAGCAGCGGAGAAAATTTCCGTCGGTGAACTTAAGGCATGTGTTCACCACATGAAGAATCATGGCGACGTTTGCGGATGCATTGTCCATTGTCAGGCATTGCACGCGCTCCCATAGGCCCCAGTCTTCAATGACGTTGCGGAAGACCGTATAAAGCTGCATTGTATTCTGGGACTCGCGAGGGGCTCAAAGCTCATGACGCATCCAACGAGTTTGTACTGATACACGTCGTGCGCCGTGATTGCAATGAAGTTGTCGTTGCATTTGGAAGTGAATCCGTCCATGTAGAATGACATTTTCCCACTACAGTTGTGGAGCACTACGCGTGCAGCTTCACAAAAGAAATTTTATGCGTTGGCAATGTTGTGCACGATGGTCGATACCGACATGCAAATGGCGACTGGGTTTGAGTGTTCAACCGCCTTTTGGTGCCACCCAGAATCGACGACGTTGTATGCGAGGTCTTTCTCCACCACCGCTTTTCAAAAATAGCTACAGAAGTATGGGGGGTCCCAAACGCCTCGCGTGCGGCCGAGAAGGAGGCGAGCTTCGTCAATTGGGATGTCGCCAACTAGGCGGAATAGCCGGCAAGGTGCATGACCAGAAGAAGCGAGAAGTTGTACCTCGCGACGATGGAAGGAGGCGATGTGGTTCCATATGCCCGTCATGTTGCCATCGCAGACTCTACGTGTTCGCTCCACGTTGACCTTGTTGCAGAGGCGACACTATACACGGGTACGATTACGGTTAGCCGGGTAGAAGTAGCTCCAGCAAAAATCCCTCTGGCGCCGAGTGGGAGAGGTTGGGTCGTCCTCGCGACCAACGGGCGGTGCTCCAAGGCGGCGGGTCCGGACATGACTGGAGAGGAGCGGTTGGTAAGGCATGCTGCTACGTCGTTGCCTAGAAATGGACAAGAGATGATGGACAGATGGGCTGATTGAAAAAGAACTGACTTCATGCATGCTAATTGCGGAAATGGCGCACTTTAAGGAGATTTTTTGCAACTTCACTGTCACAAAAAGTACATGTAGTAGTTGTGAAGTAGTTTACAGTGTATACATGCCGTGGCAGTCAAACATCCACGCCTTGCTGGCACTTGAGTTCACTCTCAGCGTCAATAGAGATCACGGTAAGGGCGCATACGTAGTAGAACCAAACTAAGTCGGAGAAAATCATTATCCAAAGAGGGGCAACGGGAAGCCCATGCCCAGGGCTGCCTTATTGAAAAACATGTATTTACCAAAGTGGGTAGAGAGTCCTCCAGAGGAGGCTAGTAACAAGTGGTCCGTGCCTAGGGAACGCGTAGGGTTGTTGGGACGAGCCCAATAACAAGGTGAACATGAGTGTGGTGGGAAAATCATTTTTGTATCACGAGCGGACGATGGACAGGACACAACGCCCGTCACTCAGCAACTCAGCGCTTTCATTTGCTAGCAACCTATCCGTCGCATCACAACGGAAGATCGGGAAGCCATCGGATGTAGCCCGTCCACTACAGCCATCCGATCAAGTGGAATGAACTGCTGCCTTCGCGCACATGAGAGTTTTGAATCGATACCGGGTTCTTCCTTTTTCTGGCAATTGTGTACATGTTGTGCCTACAATTGGCCCCGATGTAGGATAGCCTCGTCCATTACAATGCTCGCAAACCACTCTTTTTCAAACCAGCAGGTTCGGATATCTTTCCATCCTAGAAGAACAATTGTGGTAGCATCCTTACTATGTATCAGCTCATAGTGCAGCAGGTTCGGAGTTATACACATCGCCCTAAAGGCAAGTGAACGTGATGGCAAAGAGCATGGGTTTGCATGTTACCTCTGCGTTTCCGAGGGATGACTAAAAAAAAATTAGCATTTCTTCCTGCGCACACGTGCGGCGTCCAAAGAGTACATCCTTTTGGCTAAAACAGCATTACCATTGGCCGAATTTTTATAACTATGCCTTTTGCATACAAACCAACGCGACATGTTTTCATGTCATCCATGCCCCACCTTATACCGGGATTCTAAAATCTCAGACTTCGGTGTCAACCGTGGTGCGCTCTCTCAAACTAGTCTCGCCGCGGCTCGGGACCGCGAGCTTCGCTTGCACCGCAAGTCTCGTTTGATGAACCTCACCTCGCGCTGATGGTGAGATCCTCCTGCCACCCATAACTTCCCCTTCGACTTAGTGCACCCTTACTCGATATTAAGGAACGCCATTCGAGATCCTCGAGTCGCCCACCTCCAATTAACAATTGGACGTTTGCGCCTCGAGAGTGCGCACTACGGGGTTTGTCCGCGGCTCGAGAGTCGGCTGTAACCTGTTTTGCATTGCATTGTTGCCGAAAACCCTCGCTTATCTAGCTTTCAACGTTACATTGATTAGATTGCAAAATCGAGCTGCCTGAGCTCTCTTTTGAAAGATGGCAGGAGCACCATGAGATGCCCTATCGGAAGGCCTGTTTCTGAGTAGGGTTTTCAATCGACTTCGTCCAACTGTATTTTGTTGACACATCCCAAAGAGGAAGATTGGAGGACGATTTCAGGCAACATACCGTGCGTTTGTATCGCAAACCTACTGTGATAACGCCTGCCTTCTTGTCGTTTTGTAATGTTTAATCGGCCAACGACGCATGGCCGTGCTTCGCTGGCAGATGCTTCAGATTTGTGCGGCTAACGTTTCTGTCTACTTCTGGCTGCCGGTATTGCCCCCGAGGAGTTCGACCCGCGAACTTCTTGTTGGCAAATCGTAGCGGTCGGTTTGAAACCGTTGTTCTTCGTCAAAAGGCTGAAATTCCTTCTCCTGTGTCGGAAACGTTTCAGGAAACGAGACCCTTGCTCTAATGTATCATTGAACTTAAAAGATATGTGTTCTCCTTGCGTAAGGGCGATTCTCTCTTGGGTAGCGTCGTTTCCATTTTCCGTGTTCTGTTTAAGTTNAGAAGAAGCGAGAAGTTGTACCTCGCGACGATGGAAGGAGGCGATGTGGTTCCATATGCCCGTCGTGTTGCCATCGCAGACGCTACGTGTTCGCTCCACGTTGACCTTGTTGCAGAGGCGACACTGTACACGGGTACGATTGCGGTCAGCCGGGTAGAAGTAGCTCCAGCAAAAATCTCTCTGGCGCCATGTGAGAGAGGTTGGGTCGTCCTCGCCACCAACGGGTGGTGCTCCAAGGCGGCGGGTCCGGACATGACTGGAGAGGAGCGGTTGGTAAGGCATGCTGCTAGGTCGTCGCGTAGAAATGGACAAGAGATGATAGACAGATGGGCTAATTGAAAAAGAACTGACTTCATGCATGCTAATTGCGGAAAAGGCGCACTTTAAGGAGATTTTTTGCAACTTCGCTGTCACAAAAAGTACATGCAGTAGTTGTGAAGTAGTTTACAATGTGTACATGCCGTGGCAGTCAAACATCCACGCCTTGCTGGCACTTGAGTTCACTCTCAGCGTCAACGGAGGTCACGGTAAGGGCGCATACGTAGTAGAACCAAACTAAGTCGGAGAAAATCATTATCCAAAGAGGGGCAATGGGAAGCCCATGCCCAGGGCTGCCTTCTTGAAAAACATGTATTCACCAAAGTGGGTAGAGATTCCTCCAGAGGAGGCTAGTAACAAGGGGTCTTTGCCTAGGGAACGCGTAGGGTTGTTGGGCCGAGCCCAATAATAAGGTGAACATGAGTGTGGTGGGAAAATCATTTTTGTGTCACGAGCGGACGATGGACAGGACGCAATGCCCNGTCAAAGTCACGTGGGTGCTATTTGTTTTTTTCTTGTTCGGTGTTTCCGTACGATGTTTTTCTGTTTTGATTCGATTGGAAAGTCCTGCTTGGTGAACAAAACGAGACATTTTCTGTTGAAGAAATAGGAATTTCTGTTCTATGGGATGAACCAGGAACTGCTAAACCATGGACGAAAGAGGACTTTTCCATTGATGGAAATGAATTTCTGTTTTGTTATACGAAACAGACATTTATTCTCCGTTTCGGTCAACCGAACTAGAAAAACCTGTTTCGTATTTCTGATTGTTACCACGTGGCAGCTTCTCAAAAGCTTACGTCGACTGCCACGTCAGCCAAGTTGGTTGAGTTTTACAGCCACATATGATTCCATAATTTTCCCTGCGCAAAACTATAAAGCAAACCGCCGGTTAGAAACTAAGTTACAGATTTGTTCTGGTTCCAATCGTGGACCTCTTCCATTGGCTCCTCGCGCCGGGCGCGAGGAGCCAGTGGGGGAGGTTCACGATTGTGAACAGTAGAACACTCTCGAGGGTTCGATGAAGAACCATCTCTCGACAGCTAATTTCATTCATGCCCTACCTTCATTCTATCACATTCGATCTGTACGACCAGCGAGCCGCGCGCCGAACGATCGAATAGCTCTCGCACCGCAGGACGGCGCGAGAGGTTCTATCGTACAGCGACTCTCGAATGCCGTTCCTTACTCGATATCAACGTAGGCTCACTCTGAAACTTGTGTTGTGCCTGCCATTTCATCTGGCCGCTGTCTGCAACTTGTAGCTGGACCTCGTCCAAGCACGTCCGTTCGAATGGATCCTCGTGGAGGCCGNAAAGAGGGGCAATGGGAAGCCCATGCCCAGGGCTGCCTTCTTGAAAAACATGTATTCACCAAAGTGGGTAGAGATTCCTCCAGAGGAGGCTAGTAACAAGGGGTCTTTGCCTAGGGAACGCGTAGGGTTGTTGGGCCGAGCCCAATAATAAGGTGAACATGAGTGTGGTGGGAAAATCATTTTTGTGTCACGAGCGGACGATGGACAGGACGCAATGCCCTTCACTCAGCAACTCTGCGCTTTCATTTGCTAGCAACCTATCCGTCGCATCACAACGGAAGATCGGGAAGCCGTCGGATGTAGCCCGTCCACTACAGCCATCCGATCAAGTGGAATGAACTGCTGCCTTCGCGCACATGAGAGTTTTGAATCGATACCGGGTTCTTCCTTTTTCTGGCAATTGTGTATATGCTGTGCCTACAATAGGCCCCGATGTAGGATAGCCTCGTCCATGACAATACTCGCAAACCACTCTTTTTTAAACCAGCAGGTTCGGATATCTTTCCATCCTAGAAGATGAATTGTGGTAGCATCCTTACTATGTATCAGTTCATAGTGCAGCAGGTTCGGAGTTATACACATCGCCCTAAAGGCAAGTGAACGTGATGGCAAAGAGCATGGGTTTTCATGTTACCTCTGCGTTTCCAAGGGATGACTCAAAAAAAAAAAGCATTTCTTCCTGTGCACACGTCCGGCGTCCAAAGAGTACATCCTTTTGGCTAAAACAGCATTACCATTGGCCGAATTTTTATAACTATGCCTTTTGCATACAAACCAACACGACATGTTTTCATGTCATCCATGCCCCACCTTATACCGGGATTCTAAAATCTCGGACTTTGGTGTCAACCGTGGTGCGCTCTCTAAAACTAGTCTCGCCGCAGCTCGGGACCGCGAGCTTCGCTCGCACCGCAAGTCTCGTTTGACGAACCTTACCCCGCTCTGTTGGTGAGATCCTCCTGCCACCCATAACTTCCCCTTCGACTTAGTGCACCCTTACTCGATATT